>JAOXJP010043488.1:0-16299 GCA_025762735.1 Platanus orientalis
ACGGATCGCCCGATCCTGTGCTAGACCCGATTCAAATGCAAAACCGGGATCGGTCCCGGCCGCCTAGTTTTAGAACTATGCTTTGTAGTGAATAATAGAACTCATCATTATCCCAAATGTAAAAGATAAAATTTTTCTTCATTAGAAAAGATCCTCATGATTCATAAACATTATTTATAGATTCAACTTAGATACAAAAAGCCAGACTAACTGAACACCAAAAGTCGAAGCATTCATCATCAGTATCTATCAGACTTCTGGCATGTTTGGTAGCAGGTTCAATTGTGCCACTATCGCAGGCAGAACTGGTATCCAACCTTGAAACTTCTTTCTAAAAAAGCAAAATTCCACATGCCTGACCAATTCTTATTAACAAAAACTTCTTCTAGGGACATATACCAGCCTCCAAAGATGCTCAGTGTCACTCAACAGTCCATAAACAACATATGCAAGTACAGTCAACCATCACCAAACACATCATGTCCAGCAGCACTGACTAGAACCACCTGATTACAATAATCTCTTTCCCTTTCCTTACCCAAACTATTCTATAAGCCAGTAACACATAGTCGTTCTTATGTTTCATACAATGAAAATCCAGTGAAGCTTTAGACATTCTAAAACTGACTAATGTCTGCCAAAAAATACGTCATACATTTCCTAATTGTGCATCTTGCATGGCAATTTTATGAAGGAAAATAGAAAACTCCGAAACATATCAGCTCTATAGCATTTGTCTACTAAATGTGTTGTCTACAAAAGCCAAGTTATACCTCCTCTCTATCTCCAAAAACACAAGTGACGTACATTCTATCATAGCTTGTATATGTACAAGGGGGGAGCAGGAGCAGAAACCTAGATTAAGATACCATTTATATTACTTCTCAAATATATATTCATCCCTAAAGATATCAAAATATTTCAAAGAGTTAAAAAAGCTAAAGATCGCGATGGCAATTAGAACATTTTATACATTTATCATTATATTATCATTTGGGATTAGATGTGATACCTCAACACGAAAATAATCCCCATAAGGTACGTCATTGATTTCTTGTGACGTCTCAACAACCAAATGACTGGTACAAAAGAAAAGTTAAAAATATCACAAACTAACCATGGCTATCCAGTTAAAACCAAAAAAAAAAAGACAACCATGGTACTAATTGCTGAGCCAACTCTGTGTACAGAATAAAGCGACGTACAATTAATTCATGCAGAAATCAAGATAATCAAGAACAACCAAGAACTGAAGGATCATCTGATAAAGTTCAGCAGAAAATATCAAATAGGATTATCAATCATTCAGAGAAATTCTTAGACATCTCTATGGACAATAAAAGCCAGCTGGGGAACACTTGTTCCATGAATAGTTCTGATCCATGACGTCAATATGAATTTGGAAAGACACTCTGAACCAAATGTCCATAGGAAAATATTATAAGCTAATGCATGTACACCATTAGTACTGTTCTGCACCTGCCCCTATTACTCCAACTACTATCAGTATAACACTATAACTTCTAGCAGCCAATTTTTATACATTCTTCAGATTAACATCTTAAATGAGAGTACATGCACAGCTGGCATGAATCAAGTCATCAACTTTTGGGAGTCGAATCGACTTGAGTGACATTGGAGTTAACTTTGGATGTTGTGTCATTTTTTTTTTTTTTTTGAAGATAAATTTGGAAGAAAAAAGGTAAAGGCTTGGTCAAGGGATCAAAAACAACAATATTTTACTAATCCGTTGTTAACCTAATAAATACAAATCTTCTACAACAAAAGAAAAACATAAGTCGCTCTCATGTTATCAATCACTAAAGTATCAAATCAATCAGCCCTGGCATATAAGCAAAATGAACATCTTAGCATTTGTATCTTATTGAACAAATAATAAAGAAAAAGAAAAACAAGGACTATGCCAGAAAAAGAAATTAAAAAAAATTGAAAAAAAAAATTATGATAAAGACAATAGCTACTTCTAAATGAAATAATTACCTAAAAGAAGGAAAGAAAGAAAGAAAAAAAAAAAGGTCATTACCCAGTGCTGTTCCCGTAACTATGGGGTGCTGCGAGGGGCAGACCTAACCTTTGGCTTTTTGGCACAAAGTGGCTGCTCACGAGACTCGAACCTGCGATTTCACGCTGACAGCCCAAGCCACTACCATTGCACCAAAGCAATGACCCTTCACCCCCAAGCCACTCGAACCCCGTAGTAAGATACTTTTTGATATAAAGCAAAGAAAAATACATGCTTAGTGAGCCTTTTTTTAATAAGTAAAGAAATTTATTAAAGAGAAGCGCAGTTATAAAGGATAAGGAATGCATGAGAGATACAACACTTACAAATGACAGAAACCCTTCACCCCCAATTCAAATTCAATGGAACCTAGCTCAACTGGAAATACTCCCTTGAAACATTGGAAGATGTAAGAGCCAACCATACAAATTAGCGATAATATTCCTCGGTAATTTTTTGTCTCTAACAAAGTCCCTTCAAAGACTCATATTCCTTTTCAACCAAATGCCCCAACAAACTGTTAAGGGATACACTGCCAAATCACCCTCTGATACTAAAGGCACCCACTGAACCTTTGACTCCATAGAGGCCTGCATCACCCACACAACCTTGAAGTGTCTTAGAAGGACCATCATACCAATGCCACCAAGCAGTAGATAAAAGAGTGACGGGCCATAAAAAAAACCAATTTAGATGGCATGCCTGGCACTTCCAAATTAGATTTTCCGTAAGAACCCTCTTTCACTGTGAGCCATTGATTGGATAAAAGATCCTACAGAAAAATCTCCTCTAGGGTCCTCAGCACAAATTCTCCCATCCTCATATTCCTTGTTCCCTATTGTGCAGCCTTAAGCCTTTGCATATTCCTAGAAGCGAGATTTCCTTTCCCCTAGATGTATCCCACCTAAAATCTATCTGAATCTTCTCCATTCTCACTACCACCGAGACTAGAGATGTGTAAAGAAATAAAAAGTACTAGGGCAAGCTGGATAGGACACTCTTTACCAAAGTGATCTTCCCTCCCTTTGATAAAAACTAATTTTCCATGCAGATAACCACCTTTCCATCTTATCTATCATTGGATCCCATATTAATTTCGATATATAATTAGCTCCTAATAGAAATCCCAGGTGAAAAGCTTGAAGCAAAACCATATCACAATCAAGAATGTCCACCCCCATTATTCTACTTGCGTGAAGGTCTATCCTCATTCTCAAAACTTCTTTAAGCAAAAGGAGAATGCACTTTAGAATATGTGTGATCCTCAGCTGCCCTAGAAAATTAGACCGAATTATCCACAAACTATAATAGCGGAACAAAGGGGTGAATTCTATCCACCTGGAAGCCTTCTAACAAACCTTATTCTTACTGTTTGTCACCCATCTGCCAAGGGCTTCGGTGACAATTATGAGGTATGACAATAGTAGGTCTTCCTTCTTCAGTCCTCTGCTACTGTGGAAGAAACCCTCTAGTGTCCCATTGATCATCATTGAGAAGAGGGGAATAGAAACACACACCCTGATCCTTTTGCGCCATTCTTGCCCAGACCCCATTTGTTCTTTCATGTCAATCTCCTCAATCTTTTTAAGGCAACTCACCTTTCTATACTCCACCTTGCCTCATTCTTCCTCATTTTACTTTCGCAACACTTCTTTTAAAGCCTTTGTTTTTTCCTGAACACAAACCTCATTGTTTTTTCAAACTTAAAAGAATTTCACCACCGCACACCATATCCATGAACTTGCTTCTTTACAACCACATGAGCTCAAACAGGAATGGACTAGGTCCTTGTCTTCTTCATTTTTCATGAGGATGGGCAAATGGTTTAACGCTGGGTTTGGAAGGGCCATCTGTTGAGCCCTACCTGAAATGGTCCTCCCAACTATTAGTGCCAAGAATCTATCCAGCCTATTTATTGCCGAATTATTTTGATTGTTGGTCCATGTGAAGGTTGCCCCTGTTAAAGGCATACAATCAGCGGTTGAGTACCAGTGAATTCTGAGAACCTTCTCATTTATAGCCTGCATCTATGCCTACCCTTCTAATAAGAAAACCGGACCAAGTTAAAGTCACCGCCCAAACACCATTAGAATTTCCAACTGGCCTCCATACTCCTCAACTCCTCCCAAAAAAGTTTTCAAAAAGCTTGGTCCATATTTTCAACTACTCCCTTGTTCCAAGCCACTAGAAAATCCCCCACCCTGCTCACTGCCTCCTTGTGGACAAAATCAAAAGATTTTCTCCCCCACAGCTTCACTGTAGCCTTCTTCCAACTTCTGCAATTTGAACTCCTGTGCTACCATAATGTCTACTTTCCATCTTCTATTATCCTCTCTCCTAAACCACCAACATTCCATGGGAGTATGTTCATTTTTATAAGTTCTATTAAGCTTTGTCCTCACCCTTCTTTCAGTGTCCCTCTCCTCACTTATGCCATCATAATTTATTGTGAAGACAAGGTTCTTCAGTTTGTTGCTCCGACTATTGCTGGATCTTCCTCGTCTTACCACCCCTTCCTTTCCCTGGCTCATACTTCTCCTTTTGATTTACCTAAACAATTCCTTCACCTTCTCCTCTATTTCTGCAAAAGAAATCCTCAAAATCTACCTACCTCCATGACTTACTTCAGGACCTAATCTTATGATATTGGTGGTGCGAGCATCATACTGGGTTACTCCTCTATATCTCCCTTCTCCATGGCCTCCGCCATTTCCCTTCCCTCAACGTCTCGACTCTCAAGAGATGATAGAATTGTATTTGTCCTTTTTGGGCACTGATCAACTCTTCTCCCTATTCTTCAACTACCCAATCCTGTCACATATCAATCAGATTCGTTGGGCCATCATACCTCCCACATATCCACTCTTTCACCATCTGATAAAACAACCTCCCTCCCCTCCATCTTCCTCTCTCCCTCAACACCACCAAAACACCCCAAGTCTCCCCTGCTTCTTTCTCATTCCCCAACTCTGAGTTTCCACCTGTCTCCTCCATTCCCCCATCATGCTTTTTTCCTTCCCTACCCCAACGTTAACATCATAGTTTCAAGTATCGATACGAAACCATCAAAACTTACCAATACGTTTCCGTTTCCATGGTTTCAATATGAAACCAATATGTATTTTTAAAACTACATGGTTTTCATGATACCATTGGTACGTCTGATCGATACCATGTACTTTTTATCAATAAAAAGTTAATTTTGAAGGGTATTAATGGAAGCCAATTGATATTGTATCAAAACCAAAGGATAGATAGGGAAAAGAGTTTATGGGTGCCCGAAAAGGACAAATACAACTCTATCATCAATAATTTTTATTCCACCCCCTCATCAATGGTCATTGTGGAATTCTGTTGGCATTACTTTCGTGAAATTTTCATTTGCCCTTCCCAACTCATCAATCATTGCCCTACCTTCCTACATGAACCTTTTATGAGTTATGATTTTATCTTCTCGTTTCAAAAGTAGTTGCATGTCTCTATTGTAGGCCATTGTACAAGGCATGTGATAGTGCCCTCTTGACCATTCATCCAAATTAACTCCTCTCGGTTACTATGGTTTAACCTTACAAACAGGACCCCTTTGTCAGTCTAGCCCACACTAAATGGCTCATTTGTCTCCTCCTAAACATCCTTATCCAAACTCTGATCTTTTTTGGCGAGAAGCCCCTGCATCCCACTCTAGTATGTCATATATCCAACAAATATTGGCAACCTCCCAATTCCTTTTTTCCTTCCCTATGAATTCTTTAAGCTTCTTTTGGTGAGACATGGATGAACATGTCTAGGTTGTTCGGTATTCTCTTCACCTTTAATTCCCCATTGATCTTCCAAACGTTTTCTGCCCAAATACTAAGCAGTTGCGCATTGGGCATGTCTTCAACAATCTGTCTAACCATACATGATTGGAGCTGCTGCATGCAACTTCGATCTCCTCTTTGCTTACTACAATAACCTTCCTGACCCTTATCATCTCTAATACTACCATCTCTTGAGGCTACTCCCAGTTCATTAATGCCCTCACATAGGAATTCTTTTTAGCATGTTTTCGTCCTCCTTCATCTCCGACTGCCTACCGAGTTCCTACCCTTCTAAGGATCAACTGATTTGTTTTGGTACAAAAGCACCCTATAACTCATGGGAACTGCAATGGCTCATGGGGGCACTGGAACCTTGTCCTACTTTGGTAAATTCTTGGTCTTTGAGCTTTTTTTTTACTTCTACCTTGGAATCAGATATTGAAGATGCCAAAACATCCTTCTGGCTCTTGGTACCGGACTTTTGATATGGAATTTGAGATGTTTCAAGAGGAGAGATTCCGACCAATGTTGGAGAAGGATCAGCTAACTAGAGCACTTATATGATCATACTTCTGCATTTCTATCTCATGAAGTTTACGTTGAAGGATCTCACTTCTCCTTTAAAAATTAGATAGAGATACCTATCTGTAGTACAATAGGATCTATCCATACGTGATATTCAATATTCCTCTCCAGCAAGTTCCATCCTGAGATCATTCTCTGATTTATACTTCCTTTCTCACTCATACTTTTGCCAAGTAAAGGGTTATAGTTATATAGCACTATAAGTCATCATGGATCACAACTAGATAGGGATTAGTTAGTAACCTGACTGAACAAACCACCAATGATCTGTAGAAACTTAGTTGCATAGTGACACAACTGGAACCAAGCTCTGATAACAAATTTGATGCAGGATATCACAAGCTTTGATGTTAGATGCCAAGGCATCCTAGGCTTGTATATCTTGCGGATGTGGGCCAAATATGTATAGCAGAAGCTAGGACAAACAAAATAACTACGAACTGAATTTAAACACACCCAAGTGATCAACTTAAAATAAGATCAGAAAAAGGGAAGGAGAATCAAATCAAAGAATCTTAGAGTGATTAGCGAGGAATTAGAGATAACAAGAGAGAAGAATATAGAAGAGAAAATTGTTTTACGGTTTCTAGAATTTCAGGGCATAACCGTGAACATGGTTTAAAGTACCCTGTATCGTGGGATACATATTGGTATCGCGGGATGGGGGTACAATACACCCCTAGTCTTGAAACTGTGCGTATCGCGGTACGTATTGCACGTGTCTCGCGATATAGGTGAATTTTTTTTTTAAGAAAACCCTTAAAACATAGCTCAATACACGATACTGTATTGCATATTGCATCTTGCCCTACCATATCGCAAACATGGTTTCAAAGATCAGATGATCCTAAATCGGGATCATCCAAAAGCAGTCCAATACTGGGTTATAGATCACGATCTACATGGGATCAGACGATCCTAGACCTAGATCGTCTGATCCAGGACTGGATCGTTTCGGATCATCCCAGATCGGATGATCTAAGATTGGGATCGACTGATCTAAGATTGGGATCGGCTGATCCCATGTAAAAAAAATTGGATCAACAATCTTGGCTTACGGATCGTCTAGTCCAGTTTCGAATTGCCTAATCCATGATCTAAACAGGATGATCCGGAATCCAGGATCGTCGTCTCGAACGTTAAAAGGTGTTTTTTTTTGGGTTTTGCATAGAAACCCCCCAAACTTGCCTTGAGCACTTGAAACCTCCAATCTATTGCTTCAAAAACTTGATTAACATCATTTTGGATTGAAATCTTACAAAAGATTGCAAGAAAAATTGAAAAATCTTGAAGATTTAAGGGATCAAAGGCCGGCTTTTAGCGTTCTTCATTGGTTTACATTAAAGATGAGTTTTTTTTTTCATTTATTTTTCAAATTTCCTTCTTTAAAAAAAAAAAATCAATAGATTAGTGCAAGTAGATGCTAGATCTACTGATTTCAAGGATCCAAAACATGATTTGATTCATGTTTTGAAGATTTAAAGACATTTTTTATGAAAATAGAAAAAATCCAAAAATTATAAAAATAAAAAATAAAAAGAATTGGATGTGCTAATGATGAAATGACCATGGATTTGTGGATTTAGGATCAAAACCCACTAATTCATTGTGTCAGTTGAAATTTTGAAAAAAAAATTATTAATATATAATAATCAAAATATAAAAAAAATTTAATAAAAAAAAAATATAATTAGTTTATAAGTTCTTCATTAATAATATTATAAAAAAATACATTGATTCATGTCTTCATGGTGTTAATTGAAATTTTGATTTTTTTTTTTCTATTAGTTATTTAATAATCCAAATATATATATAGATACACCATTGACTGTTACAATGTATTAGTTTTGATAAAAATTCGTTGATGTTTGTATGGCAACCCATTTTTTAAGTGCAATATAGCAAGGGGCTCTCAACTCATTATGAGTTAAGACTTGGCATGAAGAATACAATTAAAAAATTGAAATCTAATTTTATCAAGCAGGAAAAATGTATAAGACAAATAAATAATATTATATTTTATTGATTTTATGAGATTTATGAATTGACTGATTCCCTTCTTAACCCAATGAATGTAGTTGCATGATTTCATAGAGATGAACAGAAAATTTGGCTTGAAGCTGACTCAGCATGCTTGGCAGTCATGTCTTTCAGGTTTTGTTTATATAATCACATAATACAACATTTTTAATGAATTAGGTTTATGTAAAATTCTAATAATTTTATATTTTTTTTGTATTGTACAACTGACTGGTGGGATTTCTATAGAGATGATGCACATGACCTAAGAGACATTGCAATCAAAATCCTCGGCCAGACATGCTCCTCTTCAGGGTGTAAGAGGAATTGGAGCACGTTTAATTTCATATATTCAAGAACAAGGAATCGGTTGAAAATGAAAAACCTCTACAAACTAGTCTATGTTCATTACAACATCCGCTTGAAAATGAAAAATGTGATGACTAATAAATCCAGGGATGATGATTATTATAACCCGATTGACTTGAGCCACATAGTTGAAGATAGTGACGCACTAAAGCATTAAACTTGTGAGTTGGAAGGTCCACTGCTTGATGGCCAAGAAAATGACTGGCTTAAGGGGGCATTGGTAGAAGAGGACAAACAGGATATTGCTACTGTGCATTCTAGTTTCAGGCATTATGATGATGATGATGATGATGATGAACTATATGTAGAGACCCATGCCATATTCTATACACATGATTTTTATGTGGGTAAGAATGCGACTAGAGTTGATGTAACAGGTGTGAGTGGCAGTAGTACTGTAGGGGGGATTGCTACTAGAGAGACTGGATTTGATAGTGATGGTGGTATTAGTGTTGGTGCAGATGATCTGAGTGTTGCTGGTAGACCTTTGACTCCATGTGGATTTACAAAGTATGATTCTAAATTTATATCTACACAGGATACTAATCATGACATTCGATTTCCACCGACTTAGCTGACTCAACATCATCGATCCGGTGGTTCTACTTATAGTAGGCGAGAGCGACATGGACATGGATACACTGGTAATGTCGATGAACGATTGTTTTCCATGGATGTGAGTGGTATTGGATCATTCTCACATGATAGTAGACACCATCACTCCTATGATTAGTTAGGGCATGCTGATGAGTCGAGCTCTATTAGCCAATATCTTCAACAACTATATATAGATTTCTTTCCACCACTGATGCAGTTTGGTGAGCATGTTGACGAGTCCAGCTCTAACAGTCAGTCTTATCCACCATAGTTTCTGAATTTTTTTTCACCACCAATGTAGTTGAGAGAGAACATTGGTGACTCAAGCCAGTCTTATGTACCACAACCATTTCTTAATTTTTTCCCACCCCAAATACAGTTTGGAGAAAATGTTGGCGAATTGATGTCCACCACCAAGTCCACCAAAAATACAATTTGGATTTGGAGAGCATGATGTCCCTATTCTTCAGATACATCCATCATATCCAGTGATTGGGATTGTTCCATCATCAGATTCATTTGTAGTGTTTAGCCTTAGAACTATAGAGTCAGAATCAAGTTCTAGAGGCAATTGTAGCCATCCACATTGTCGGTATCATGATGTTCCAGATCTAGACCTAGTTCATCTTCTTCCACTTACAGGGTGGGATGAGCCTCAACCTATTCAAGAACACAATTTTAGAGAGTTCAATGAGCCACGTGTAATGCCATCTCTATACGTACATGAGTATCGCGAAGATTCTAATGATAATTATATTCCTGATCCACCACAGCGTTCATGGTGGAAGTTCTAATACCATGCTAGATAAGTTTATGTTTTTCATCATTATTTGTTTGTTATTCTGTATTATTTGATTTTTATGAACTAAAAATAATCATATTGGATGTTTTCTTATGAAATATTCAATCTTGATCTTTATACGTACTTGTAATAGTGTTTATTCATATATAACGCACCTAATATACCTAAAATTAAGTTTTTTTCATTCAGACTTTTCATAAAAAGCATTATAAGAATATTAGAAATTTTTTGATCGGGTTCGGACCGAACGATCTACAATCCGATCCGATCCCGGATTGATTTTGGGCCTGAACGATCCGAGTTTTGAAAACATGAAAGTAAATCTCAAAAAAAAAAAAAAAAACACAAATCCCTTTCTTTTTTGACAAAAACTTGTAGAATCTAGGACTTCACTTAAGTCCATTTGAAACTAAAACTTGAATTTAGGCCGGATTGAAGGATCAAAATTGAAACCCCAAATTTCTTCGACAACTTTGGTAAGTGTTCTATTTTTGCTACAATCCTTTTAGATTTTTAATATATCATGCATTTGTGATAGATCTACACATTCATGAAGTTAAAAAGTTATTTTTAGAAAATAAAAATATTTATTTATTTATTCAAAAAATATAAAATTAAAGAAATTAAAAAACATAATAAGTGGGCATTTTTTAGTTTATTTTTTAATATGAGACTAGGGGTGAGCATGGGCTTGGGCTAGCCCGGTCTGGCCAAAAAATTGGCCTGAAAAACCCTGGCCAAGGTAAGCCCAACAAGGCCTTAGGCCTAGATTTTTTTTTTTTTAGGGTCGGGTTTGGGCTTACCTTGGCCCAGCCTGAGAATAGACCTGAACTTTCCAGCCTTGGCCCACCTAGATGGAATGACTACATCTATGTGCCTCAATTGATTTCTAGACTCGGAGGTGTCTCCTAGTGGGACCCATGGAATGGTGGAAATATTCTTCCTACTTTCCAGGTTTACACCATGTGTATGGCATAGGTAGGTAGCATGGCTTCTTTCAGTTAGTGTGCTCGACTCTACACTCAAAGTTGCTATAAAGGATGAATTTTAATCTTCTCTATAATTTGAGTCCCTTTGCAAGTTTCACAACCATTGCAAAGTGTCATATCAGCCCCAGGCTAGACGGTTAGCTTAACTTCTGTGTGTTATACATACTTCTTTTTGCTTATTTTTGGACCAAGTATTCAATTCTAGACAATTTGTTTCAGGAGCTTCAAGGAAATTTCAGATATGATTAAGACATCAACAGGTCCTGAAGTTCGGAATGGGGTCCAAGTTTTAGAAAATGCAAGCAGCAATGTTTCTTCAAGTTCTCATCGGTCCGGGTGGAAGCTTCAAGGACTAACTGCAGCTTTTCTTACCAAATCATAATGCAATTAATTCCTTCAAGTAGTATCCCAAGTTTACCCACCCTTTGGATCAATCATCAATTTACCCTATATATGGTATCCAGTAGTCTGCTCCTTCCTACTTAAAAAAAAAAAATTACAAAATTTATAGGAATCTACAAGTCTAAGAAAGAAGGCAGGCCTGAACCCGGCCTCCTGCCTGAGTCCTGGAAAATTAACTTAGGCTGGGCCTGTGCCTAAATATTTAAGAAATTTTGGGCCCAAGCCCAACCTAAGCCCTTCATGTAATATAGTGGGCTTGGCGGGCCCATGCCCACCCTTATATGAGATACTACAAGTCTACAACCCACTATCTAGATATGTCAATTTGGTATATTTTTTATATAAAATTATTTTTTGTATTTATATAATTATTAAATAAATAAAAAATATTGCATAAGCCAAAAAATTTTGAAAAAAATACAAGAAGTATATTATAACACATTGAAACATACTATGTATGCTTCTCTTAATTTTATTATGTTTTTTATTTTTTTGTATTTTTTAAGTTAAATAAAAATTACAAAAAAAGATCAAAAAAATTACTACAAACATGATAGAACATTTTGAAATATATTGTATATGTTTCTCTATGTTCTATTATGATTTGCTATTTTTTTGGTGAGTTGGGAGTATTGGGATTGCGACTATTTCTATGTCTTATTGTATTATATTTCTCCAGCTTCACTATTGTACTTGTGCTATTGTAATAGTTTGCATTATCAATGAATGATATTGTTGTTTGAGTTATACATTTGTGTCATTGATTATGTGGATTTGTAGCTTTATTGTGCAATATGTAGTGTTATTTATCAACCTCTAACACTTAAAATTCTAGACATGCACGACAACGTGTGTCACGAGGGTACTGGTTTCCAACTATACATACCCAAATGTGTACTGAAGTGTAATGGTTTATAAGTGTTTAGTGATACTAATTATCATTTCCTCAAGTTTCATTCAAAAATTCCAAGGTTTATATAATGTTTCCATAGATTCCATAGGCAACAACGTATGTCATGAGGGTTACGTTTCTCCCAACTGTCATAGATGATTGTTTTCATTATGTAATGATTCCTAAGTGTTTATTCTATAAAACCTTGAAGTTTCATAAAAAAAATTCCTTCATTTAATAAACATTTCTCCTGTTTTTCATTTTTCCCGGTTTTTTCAAGTTTTAATTGCGATACTCTGTGATATGCAATACGTATTGGTATCCCCAAGGTGCGATACAGCACACGATACCGATGCTTTATACCTTGATTGGGGGCCCTCAAAGTGAGAAAGCCATCTCCTCCACTCTATATTCAATCTAACATGCCACAGGTGATGGATCATGCTCGTTGTGAAATAACAAACAGAACTGCACCAAAAACTACTGTGATTTCCCACTGACGATGGATCCTTACTCAGCACTCTCACTGTGACATAACTCTTTTCTTCCAAATCCATACCCCGATAGTCCTTATTTAATGAGTCTTTTTCAACACAATAATATCCAATATAATATTAGAAAAGTGCTAAAAAAATCTAGACTTTTGATAAAAATGTACTGTCTCTGTTTTTTTCTTTGTTCGGTTCTAGAGAGATTGAAGTATTAATGTCTGATAAAAAAGAAGTATGAATTCAGTGTTTCATTTTGATCTTGATTCAAATGATGTATGCCAAGGCAATGTCACTAGACCCAGCTTAGAGCTATAGGAATTGACACGAGAATTGGGGAGTCAAGAAACTGATATGGCTCTATTTAGTATATGAGGAATCATCCCATTGACTCAACTAGGCAAGCCCAGGTGTGAAGTCAACTCAAAGGAATCAAGGAGTTGAATAGGCAACTTAGCTAGTTATGATGACAGTTACATTGGATGTTGAAGAGCTCTCTCTTGAGATGAATTGGATGAGAGCAAAAGAGAAAGAAGCTTAGTTCCTAACCATGAAAATATGTATTATTCATAGATAATGTTTAATGAATAATACACAACTTAATAGTATTTCTCTTCTTCTCTCTATCCTAGCATTATGTAACTAAGCTCTAGATTTGTGATGAGTAAACTTGTTTACAGAAGACTGAAGGAACTCATACAGTGAAGAGAGAATCACAAGAAATTCAACAGTCAGTTAGCATGCAGAAACAAATAAGAGCCCAAAAGTTCTGTCTGATTAACATTGTGAGGAATATTAGATCACTCTATTTTAAAACACGTAAGAAAAGAAGAATGGTTGAAAAAGTGCAGGATGGAAACCCTAATCATTGTTAAAGGTGAGAATTAAAAGGAAATCCCATTAAAACCACCTGTAAAGGCACTAACAGAAGCCTCAAACACACACACACGACAGTAAACAAACTTCTGAATCACAGGAGCACATAGTTTCATTCATAACCTAAAAAATAAATAATAAGAAAGGAAAAAAAAAAAAAGGGAGAAAAATGTTGGCAATAGGTGCTCTTACATGGTCACCTATAAAAGTTCTAACATTACCATAATTCTGCTTATTCCATAAATAGCAATACAGTTGTAGGAGGTAATGGAGCACAAAGTGTGGCCAAAACATCATGCAACAGGCCCTTCAAACCAGCAGTTAGTAGGCTGGGTTTAAACCAATCAGAACAGGGATCTATGAATTTTCCCAGCCTACTCAAGCAGTGCGTTAGGTCATAGGTGGGCCTAACATTGACCCATTTGACAGTCCACATAAGCTATCAATGGACCACATAATGATGGAATGGGCCTAAGCTCATATAGCCTACCGCAAAACTCATGCCTAAGAGACAGACCAACACTTTGCCCCAGCCAATGTTTGGGTCCAAGCCTACTAGTTGAACCAAGTCCATATTCAGGTCTTGGCCACCATCACGCCCATATCTAAACCCAAGCCCAACCCATTTGCATATGTCTCATGAATCTTCTGTTGCCTCTAGAGCAATACATGGAGTGAGACTATAAGTTTGCATAAAGTTTAATAGGTTGTGTATTAAGCATAGTTGCAAGCTTGACCAAGGGTAAAAAGCTTGCTTCTCCTGCAAATAATAGGAAGTGCATGGGAAGCATTTGGGAAGAGTGGTGAAGCAACATGGGAAGGGGGTGGAAGCAAGTGGAAACGTCTAAAGGAGCGATCCAAGAGCGGAATTGTATTTTCTTTTAATGTAAACCGTATGCTATTGGCATTGAATAAAACATTATGTGATTTAGTACTGATTTTGTAGAAAGAAAGAAAGAAAGAAAAAAAGATTAAGCATTGGTTTTATTGTTTAAATTATTTTATTCCAATCCAATAATAAGAGAATCAAATCTGAAGGTTTTCATACAGGGATAGTCTAACTCAAAGATGCCTTGTTTTCTACAAAAATCTTACGTCAGCTAAAATCTTTTTTTTTTTTTTTTTTTATCAGTTTTCATAAAAGATCTTCTATAGCCTAGCTCAAGTACTATAATATTCCAAGTTTAGATTTAATAGTTAATAAATGGTTATTTATACAACTTTTTATTTCCATGAAATGAAGCAAAGTATAAGAAGCAAGCATGTGAGATCACATATAAGATGCTCTCCTTTCTGATCGATATCAACAACAAAAAGTATGATGTATTTTCTAAATTGAAAGAATATGTATCATAATAAATAAAAAAAGATGACCAAGGAGATATATTAACAACCTGTTTCTGTAAACTCGAAATTTCTGGACCTCCTGACAGTTACCAAATCTTGCACCTTACATTCAACCCAGAGAAATTAAAGCTGTGATTTGTTGGAACTCATAACCATTGTAGTATCTACAGAAAATAAAATGATGTATGAAATTGCATGTCATAGCGAAATAAAATAGGTTGACAGGCATACCAAAATACATTTTGATTGGGTGTTGAAATGATACATTACGGGCATGTCCGAATTGTTTATGCTCAGACCATGAAGTGCACCTAAAATCTGAAAACCATAACCGTTACATGTATGGGCTAACAATTGTACAATAGTATAAAATGATGTCAATGACAATAAGCATCAGTTTGGTCATCAACTAATTTAACAAAATGCAAAAAGAGGTATAATTTGAGGTTAATGGCATTGCAGATGTTCTACCTTTGTCTCCACATCTTGTATGAAACGATTCATTAAAGTTAATAGAATCATCAGAGAAAAAAAGACTGAAGAACTCCTCTACCTGAATCTGTAGGTCATAAATTGATATTGTGAATCAAATCAACTTTGTTCAAAAAGTAGAAGTTAAGTAAAAGACAAATCAATTAGTGTGATGAACCTTATAGGACTAGTCAATGAAAAGAAGTGAGATCTGCAATATACTATTAATAAAGAAGTCATATTACCGGAAACTTCGATTCAGTAACCATTGTGTAATATTCAGGTACTGCACAGAGAAAGAAAAGAATGTGAGAGAGAGAGAGAGAGAGAGAGAGAGAGAGAGAGAGAGAGAGGGCAAGAGTCTATATTTATAACAATCGAATCAAGCCATGGATTCAACCAGAAGTAAATCCGAACTTGACCTACTAGTCAGACCAGTAGCCAGTGGATACAAAAAACAGAGAAATGTGCCCAAAATTTCAATGGATATTTTACCCTAGGGACTTTGTGGAGATCTCCGGGAAATTTCTCTGGAAGGTTTCAAACTAATAAAAAACGTGTAATTTAATGATTCGTTAATTATCCAAAAAAAAAAAATCACAATGAAACATTTTGTTAAAACTTCAAGGAATGCCAAGG
>JAOXJP010043509.1:0-16299 GCA_025762735.1 Platanus orientalis
GAGATGTGTATAATAGACAGGCACATCAGTGCCAACAAGTGATTTTCACGTCTTCTTTTTAATTTTTAATTTTTTTGGGGGGAGAGGGGAGACGTGCATATCACTTGTCGGTGCTAATGTGCCTGTCCCCTTATAGGGTGTGGAGAAGAGCATTAGATAGAAAGAGCAAATACAATCCACCCTCACCCGATTATTGTATATATAAAGGATGAAGGTTTGTGTCTGCTTCCCTTATTTATGCCTAACCTTTGCTGGGGTCAGGAGGGCGGACACATCAACATCGAAAAGTGATCAACACTTCTTTTTTGGGGGGAATGAGAGAAGCAGACACAATCTCTTTTTGTATACAAGGTTAAAAGGTAAAAAAACATGCACCCACATAAAGAATAAAAACAAGAAAAAAAATACCAAAATCAAATATTTTAACACAAATCCACACCCTTTTAAGTAGATGTTAGCATGGCGGGTGGGGGCCCTGGTGATTAGATTATTGCAAAATTACTCTTAAGACCCTTAGGTTTTCATTATTTTTACTTTATATCCTCTGAACTCTTGGAAAATGACAGCTGGCACAACGACATATGGGAAAAGGAAAACTGGGTCATATTTGTCGGTGAAAATGGGACCCATTCATACACATTTCAATTTGATGGGCCACAGGCCCAAATCAATGTTCAGAATATCTAAGATCATCTATTCTCAACTACCCCAACTATATAAGAGGGTCCCACTTGATGGAATGAAATGGATTGGTGAGAGGTTGTTGGACATGTAAAAAAGGAAATGAAAGATGTGGTTCATTGTGGGATGATTGGATTGTGGTCCTTTCGAAATGATTGGGTATGTAAGAAATCCAACCCTTGTACTAGTCTCATTGTTTTGGAAACCTTAAGTAGGGGTGTCAATGAGCCACAGCTCCGCACACAAAGATCAAGCTCAAGTTCATCACGAGCCTGAGGTGCCGAACTCAGCTAACCAAACTCAATATGCTATTTCAGGGCCCGAATTTTACAAGGTGTCAAAATCACAGCCACTTTTGCTGCTGGGTTGGACCCGCTCGGTCTTCTCTTCGAAACTTAAAACCCAACCCATGAGCCAATCTTGCTCCTAAAGGCTAAAGATATAACTGGTCAAAACAAGCCCAACTACCCATATTATAATAGGCCATATATCCATATGCATTAGTTGAATTGAGCTAGCTAGCTCATTGACAGCCTAATAGGAATCTTAAACTAAACCAGGTAATATTGGATTCTTCTCTTTTGAAGAAAAATAAATAAATTATGTTGCTATAAAGGGAACCTGTGGTAAACCTCCCATAACTTTTTGGGTTGATCTTACCTAAATCCAATAATGACATGTGTGGGCCATACTCATCCAACCATTTTTCACCACCAAAGCGACATGATAGCCAACAAATTTGACCCATTGGAGGACCTACCCTTGGCCTTGACCCCTCTAAGGGATTAGACCGTCTAACTAATCTGATTGTGAATATGGCATGTTGCATTCAAGAGATACCCACTGTTTTACCAGTGAGAGAGAGAGAGTGTGTGTGCCCACTGATAGAACATATTGGATATATGAATGGAGAATGATTGTCCATGTTGACATAGGCCTATGTAGGCATGCCATTGATTGACACATGATGTGTTTGGAAACTTGGTGTCACTTTTTTTTACACCTGAACATTTTTTTGAACCCCAAACACAATATGTGTCAGCTTATAATTTACCATTAACACTATAGATACTTTGTCATCATATAACATTTTCTTCCTAAAAAAATTGTTCAAATGAACATTTGCTCCAGATTTAAATGAGGGACTAAATTCAAAAACCATAACGTGTCCGGGTAATTCTGGAGCCCATGTCATAGACAAGGATAGGATAAAAAAACCCACGTCCTTCTTTATAATTCTGTGCAAAGACTTATCTTCTTGTAATAATGACACTATTTTATTACAATGAATCTTTCCTATCTTAAAAAAAAACAAGAAGAGAGTCTGAAAACACTATCCGAATGGATAGGGTTGTCCACGCCCAATTTTCTCTTATATGGGACTATAGTGGATTGTATATACTGACATGTCAAGATGGTTGAGAAAACATTATGACTCCTTGTGAGTACAACCCTGGATTTCGATACCGAAATAATGTTCTGTCCATGATATATTATTCTCCCTCTCACAAGGACTGTGAGCCCCATGTAAAAAGTGCACAGGCCACACTCCCTATGAGGGGGTGAATGGAACATCATGGACAGAACATTATTCCTCTTTCCGATGCCATATGCACCAAACGATAGCTTAACACAAAAGGAAAAAAGAGAAAATAGTGACTTGGTCTCAAGCATTTATCATTATACCCACAATGATTGGCCATACAATTGTTATTCATAATGGCAATAACCATTTGTTTACTTATAATCGTATGGTAGGTCATAAATTGGGAGAATTTGCACTTACTACGAATTCCCAAGGACAAGCAAAAATTGATAATAGATCTCAGTATTAATAAAGTGCATATGAGTGCTCATTGTTCTTGAGGGGGTGCCCTTTTGCTCACATACATTGGAATAAAGTAAAGGAAGCTAGACAATGCTCTACACCATTCCTCAACATAAAAATTCCTCTTTTTCCATTATAAAATCCCCTTCTAAACTTTTATATACTTGCCTAGAAGTGTGAGTGATATCCAATCTCACAACACCTTATCTAAATCACATTTATAGTCATTTTACTTTAACCCTATGAAACCCAACCCATTAAACCATTTGTTAATAATATTGTGACAATCCATCCTCCTTATCCTATTGATTGATGATTTATATGGAACCCCTTTATTCCATTTTTTATGTAATAAATAATAATAGCTCTCTCCTATAAGGTCAAGTAACCATTAACTTATTAACATAGAATTCATTATTATTATTATTATTTTCCTTTCAATAAACCTATTTTGTTCATACGAGTATAGAACTTATTCCATATATAATTTCATGTTGTTCACAAAACTCATTGGAAGGATTCAATTCATATTCTTACTCCCATATGTTCTAAGTCTTTTTATTTTTTGTCTAAATAGTTTATTAGAAAATTATCTACATATATAGTACATGTGTGGATTATATAGAGTGCATAATAAGCAATTAATTGAGGGATTTTCAATTTTCTTCTTTTAGTTAGGTTTGAGTCTTACTTTTTAATTCTTTAATTTTCTTTAGATGATCAGCATTTTACTTGGCTAGTTCAGTTGTCTCCTCTAATTTTCTTCTTCTAATTAGATTTACTTCAATTAGGTTTGTTTCTAGACAATTAGACTTTTTTTTTAATTCTATATTCCCATTTTTTGAATTTTGTGTTTGCTTTTGCAAGTTCAAAGCTCTCTCAAATGTCTTTTGGATGCTTTTAGCATTCTCTTCATCTTAAATGCTAGAATATTCCTTATTTGTATTAGACAGTTCCACAATGATGGATATCAATGCTCTAATAGTAGATGAAGAGTCATCTTCATCGTTCGAGGATTCATCATCCAAATTATTAGATTTGTCATCCCATGTTGACTCCATGGCCTTGTTTTTGAATTTCTTTTTCCTATTTTTACATTTGGAAACTAAGTGCCCATAACCACTACACTTATAGCACTATGTCTTCCTTAATCTTTTCCTTTTAGAATGTTTTCCTACTTTCTTGTTGGGGAGAGAATTCCTCATCATTTCTAGTTTCATTATCTACCATAAGAGTTATAATCTTTTTGGGATGTTGAGTTTGAATTCAATAGTTTGCAAGGAGCACACAAGTTCATCAACCTTGATTTTGTTTATATTTACTTTTTTCTATGGTTGTGACCTTAGGGTAGAATCTCTCAGTGAAGAACCTAAGAATTCTTTTAACTATTTTTGAATTTGACACAACCTTATCAAGTCCCCACAATGAATTCACTATATCTTAAAGCTTGGAGTAGAATTCAATGAAGTACTCATTTTCCTTCATCCTAAGTGTTTCAAACCTTAAAGCTAGCATTTGAAGCTTAGATAGTTTCACTGTGTTCATGAGTCATCTATAGGAGATACCATGCTTTATTGGAGATTTCAAAGTTACATATTCTCGTAAACTCTTCTGCACTCAACGCACACACAATGGAGTTTAAGAAATGCCAAAGAACCGATGTCCGAATGACCTAGAGGGGCAATGAATAGGATCAAACCAATTCTTTTTAAACTTATTTGACTTTTTCAAATAATTTCACTTTCTCTTTAAGTTCCTTAAAGATTTTAACTTAATTTTGCACTATGAACTTGTTCTTAGACTATGGGTCTCTATCATACACTATAGTGATACTTATAACAGGGCAAGAACATGGTTAATAGATTCCTTAAAGTTAATTTTACTTAAAGTTTTATGTTTTCTTTTTATTAAATTCACTTTGTACAATTGGATAGATAATTTGCATACCTAAATAAATCATATAAATGAGACAAGATGAAGATGCAAACAACTACATAATAAACACACGATTTATAGTGGTTTGGTACTTTGGGTTGATGTCCACTTTCAAACTAGTTCACCCCTAAGCCTCTTTAATTTTTTATTAATAGTTGTCCTAAACTATTACATATAAAATGAACAAAACCTAAAATTTACTTACAAGTTCCAGATGGGCACATTTTGTCCAGTGGCTCCAATGGATGATGATTCACACTTAGCTCCGACAAGTGCTACAAGAATATGCTTTGGTCACTCTGGTGAAGGCTGCAAATTATGATAAAGTATAAAGACTTCTTACTTGGTCGGTTACCTTTTGGAAGGTTAATTTTACTATAATTTTCACCCTTTTGTGCAGAGATAACAATATAACTTATTGGATAAGCTCTTCTAGCTTCCAAATAAGGTTAGGAAGCTTTTTAAGACTACCTAAGTAAAGATTTTACGGTGGAAACAATTGTAGGCCATTCACTCACCTCAATTTAAATATTTTTAAAATAACATGGTTTAAGAACAAGGATTTTCATGTATAAATCATATATAGTTTCTCTTTTTTTCTTTAAGATCATTGTGGTTTCTTCCATATTTATAGAGTGGAAAATTAAGCTCAAAAGAAGTTCCAATGGCTTTATTATAATGGTAAAAAATATAACCATTGGGAAGTGTTCGAGTTAGAATTTTTCAAATCTAATACTGTGGATCAGTCCGAGAAGTTTTCGGAACGATCCGACATGTTTCTGCCAACTCTTGGTACATCGAGAGACCACTCGGATATGTCTTATTTCTCCCAAATCAGTCCAACTCCCTTGTTTCTAAAATATTCTAATCAAGCTAATTGTTTTGAGTACTTATTGATCACGATCGGACGTCAAGATCAAAAGTTATGGTCATTTAAAGTTTAAAGTCATTTTTACTTGTTCTTTAAGTCCATTTAAACCCAAAGCTTGTGAGACATTCTTAATGGTTTGGGTAAGTCTTTCTAAACCTTGTTATGGTCATTAGGCTCATTTTACCATCAACCACTTACCAACATTACCTTGGATTTACCATGGAAGTACAAGTTGGCTCTTGAGATGGCTTGACATTGGAGCTTGAAATGCTTGAGACTTCTTTGAAATATTCATATATGGCTTGAATTTCTTGGTGTTTGTGGTCTTCTAGCTTTGAGATGATCTTCTTGAAGCTTCTTTTGTACTTTTCTTGGACTTATATGATTCAATGAATATTACAATATACATACAAATAAGACCAACTCAATGATCACAGTACAACATGTACTTAAACTCCAAAACTAATAAAATTAATAAAATTTTACAAATAATTTTGTAAGTTCATGTCTATCCAATTCTCCTCCTTTTTGTCTTGAATTGAGAAAGCATAGCTCCTTCTCAATATGTGGTTACTTGCATTGCATACACAAGAAGTACCTTTATCAAAAAAGGCTATTAAAAATTCAACTATTATAAAATATACCCTTTTAAACTATGAAGAAAACATAAGTTTTTTTTGAAATAAGGATACTATAATTTAGTATAAGTCATCACAAACCATTTTTATTCCTTCTCCCCCTAAATTTATACATGAATTTTACTATAAGATCCAAAATTTAAGGTTCAAGGGTTGCCAAAGAAAATTGCTATATACACATTCATCATGGTAGAGATATTAGTAAAATTTCTTATGACAATACTCCCCCTTTCTCATATCTCTCCTCTTTAAATCTTTCTCTCTCCCTCAATATGATAATTAAAAACAATACCAATACAGATAACAGAGTAAAAGAAAGACAATTGATCATATGAGGCAAAAAATAAAATAAATAATACTTTCTTAAATCACTTACTTTAACTCAACCTTGTTTCAAAGGAAAGGATTTTCTTTCTTCAATTTCCCTATTTTTGTTTGTGTGTTCCTTTATCTTTAGCTTTTAAGATTTTAGCTAAGCATTCTAATTTTAAGTGACATTTGATTCTATAATAGTGATAGGCTATGTAGGCTTTTGAACTTGAGGCCTTGAAATTTGGTGCCTTTTGGACAATCTTATTTTTACCCATTGGGTATTTTTCATTGAAATAAGAATTTTTAGGTCCAACTCAATTCTTTGGAGTCTTGTTTGGCTTTGAGATTTCATTTCCATAGCTTCTAACCATATCTCCTTGGGATTTTTCTGAGTAAATTTCCCATTGTCTTGAGCTATTGCTCTGAGGGATCTATGGTTCTTTGCTTCTAGAGTCATGATTTTACATTCAAGATCATTCACTCTAGTTTGGAGATTTTTATTTGTTTTTACAAGCTTCTTTTTCTCTTCATTTCTTTTAGAAATTTTTTGATTTAAATCATTCAATTCTTTTTCTAAAGAACCCAATTTCTCTTTTAACACTTGATTTTCTTCAAGAAGACTACCATTTGATTTTGAAATTTCATTTTCATTTAGTTTATCTAGCCTAGACTCAAAAACTACATATCT
The DNA here is from genome assembly GCA_025762735.1 of Platanus orientalis. Lineage (NCBI taxonomy): Eukaryota > Viridiplantae > Streptophyta > Magnoliopsida > Proteales > Platanaceae > Platanus > Platanus orientalis. The sequence continues at coordinate 6,954 of JAOXJP010043509.1, forward strand.
TTATTATTATTTTTTTATTTCTTTTGTTCTTTGTTGCCTTTTTTTGAGCTTGGAATTTTCTTTCTCAAGTTCTCAAATCTCTACATTAAGCTGATTAAAGGCTTCTTGAATGTTTTCAATATACTCACCATAAGAATTTTTCTTAATATCTTATGGAGATTCAATGAAGGCAGTAAGAGCTCTATAGGTATGTGAAGATTCCTTTACTTCTTGATGACAACTTTTTAGACTCGTCATTCTACGTAATAGCCATAGCCTTATTTTTAAAAGTTTTCCTTCTATTGATGCAATTAGCCACAACATGACCAAATCCTTTGCACTCATAACATTGGATTTCGTTATTGATTTTATCCCTTCTAAATTTTCCTCTAGTTTTCATTTTTCCAAGAGAAAACATTTTCTACACTTTGAGGAATCTTTTAAATTCTTTAAGAAGAGAAATCCTCTCATCAAAATATTCCTCAATTCTGGATTTTTCTTTTGATGTTTTAAGAGCTATATTTACTCTAATCGGTTTGAGCTTCAACTCTAAGGTTTGAATCGAGCCAAGTATTTCTTCTATTTTGATATCATCTAAATCTTTACTTTCTAGCTATGACCTTAGGATGGAATCTCTATAGGAGAGATCTCAATATTTTTCTCACAACATTGGAATCGGATGCATTTTCTTAAAGTCCTCTCATTGAATTAACTATATCTTGAAGTTCAATATAGAATTAATGAAGTATTGGTTTTCTTCCATCCTAATGATCTCAATCATAGTTATCAACATTTAAAGCTTAAATTGTTTCACAGTGTTGATCCCTTCATGGGTTGTTTCTAAGAGATCCCAAACATTTTTTACAACATCAAAATTGTAAATTCTTTTAAACTCTTCCTGACTCTCTACACGTATAATTGCAATAAGTGCTTTGTAATTCGTGCTATATGCATTCTTCTCTACAGTGTTCCAATCTTTTGCCTCCTTTTCTAGAGGTGAATAACCTTTAATCACTATATCTCATATGGGCATGTCTATATCTTTGAAGAAAACCCTCATTCTGGCTCTTCAATATGCATAATTGATTCCATCAAAGTATGGGGGGATCATGATTGATAACCTAACCATCCCAGATATTTAAAGAATTTTTTTGCTTGGTATGTTAAGCCCTTTAGAGAGAAACTTGCTCTAATATCAATTGAAATTCCAAAGAGCTAATATCCAAACGATCCTAAAGGGGGGTGAATATGGCAAGCCAATTCTTTTGAGACTTATTTAAAATTTTAAAACAACTTCAATTTTTTTTAAGTTTCTTAAATTTTTTTAACTTAATTCCGCACTATGAATCTATCATAGACCATAGGGCTCCATCATACATTATAAAGTTTCCTAAAGCAGGGCTGGAACAAGGTTGATAGATTCCTTAAAGTTAATTTTACTTAAGATTTCACTTTTTATTATCGAAGTCACTTTATACAATTGGATGAAATATATAGAGATGCAAACAACAATATATGATTTATAGTGGTTCAGGACTTTGGGACTACATCCACTTTCAAACCAAGTCACTCCCGAGCCTCTTTAATTATTTATAAATAGTTGTTTTAAACTATTACAAGTAAAATTATCAGAACTTGAAATTTACTTATAAGTTTTAGAGAATCCATTCCATTGTAAGCATGCTCCCAATGATTTCAATGGTCATGTTCCATCTAGTGGCTCCGATGGATAATGATCTACACTTGGTTTAGGCAAGTGCTATGAGAATCCACCTTCGATGACTCCAACAAAGGCTATGAGCTGTGATGAAGTAGGACTTCTTGCTTGGTGCATTACCGCTTAGATGGCTAATTTTACTATACTTTAAACCCCTTTTTGGAGAGACAAGAGTATAACTTGTTGGCTTAGCTCTCCTAGCTTCCAAAGATTCAACTATAAGGTTGGGAAGCTTTCTAAGATGACCTAAGTAAGGATTTTATTGTGGAAACAACTCTAGGTCATTCACTCAACTCTTTTCAAAGAATTTACAAATAATATGGCTCAATAACAAGGATTTACAACTCCATTCATTGGGGTTTGCTTCTTATTTATAGAGTGGAAAATCAATCTCAAAAGAACCTCCAAAGGCTCTATTCCAATGATAAAAGAATATAGCTGTTGGGAACAGTTTGAATTAGAATTTTTCTAAATCTAACGCCTTGGATAGGTTTGCAAAGTTTTCGGATTGATCTGGCATGTTTCTACTAACTTTGGGCACATTTAGAAACCACTCGTATTGGTCTGCTTATGATCAGATTGGTTCACTTAGATTGGATCAGTCCTATGTCTTCCAAATCGTTTTGAATCCTTTGTTTCTGAAAAATTCTCATTGAGTCGGTTTTTTTGAGTGCTTACGGATCATGAGCAGATGCCAGGATCATGCGTCTAGGCATGCTTAATGTCTTTATTTTTATTACAGCCTTTACGTCTTCCTTTGGACCTAGTGTTGGTCGTCATGATGGAAACATGTGTGGACTCGATTAGCCCATATAGCTTTTTCTTTCCCATTTGAGGAGTGTATGATGCTTCTTCCTCAACATAGGTTGGTAATGATGGATCCCATATGGGTTGATGAACCCATGAAAATACACTTTGAAGTTCTTGTAACTCATTGACTATGGTGTCTTTTGGAGTGATTAGGAGAATGGAATTTATGAGTCGTAGATTGACATCTTTAACACTTGTTGATAAGCATTGTTAGGGTACCCTTCTTTTGGTAATTTTTTACCACATGTACATGTTCCATTAGTTTTATTTTTGAGTCATTTTTGTTGAAGGAGTTTGTACTTATTAATTTTAGTCTGTCGTATTCTTCTAGCTTTAACTACCTCAACTCGAATCTGAGCTTTACTATTGAAGAGGTCTTTTCTAGAAAACAAACTATATATTTTATTGGTTGTTGGATATGAGGATAATATTGTTTGGCATGCCTTGAACCGCAAGGGTGAGGTGTGAAGCTCTACCTTATCTTGCCTGTATAATTTAGTTTGGGCGGATGGATTCCCATGAATGAAAAATTTTATCCTCATGAATGAATTTGACTAATTCATGTGAGCAGGAACACCTTTCTGGGATTTATGCTCCCATGACATTGGAGTTTTCTTGAAGGTGGCTTCCACTTTCAACTTTGTTGGGAAGACCAGTCGGATACAAACATTCTTTTCTTAACCTGTAAGACTTTTGGAGTCTCATAATTTAGGATGTGCTTAGTTTTAACTGGAAGAATAAGCATGATGACCTTTTTTTTAGCCAAGGTAAGTACGAGCATCGTGTCTACTGGTGATGCTTTAGGTATAAGAGACCTATAGACCTAACCATTGCCCCTTTCCAACTTTGCTATGGTGGGAGCATGTCCCACAGATGGAGTGATATAAGGCAAAACATCCCTCATATAAGAGGTCACTACCGCGGAGGTCTCAGACCTATGGAGTTTCCACAGTGGAGATTCAATTGCATCCTTATATGCTTTGGAGAGAGTGGTGAAGAAGCAAGAGTGGTGACATGGGTGATTCCCCATTTAACCATACAATGACCATTGGAGACTGAGATATTATATGTCCAAATACATGTGTTGTTGAGTACAATGAACTTCTTGTATAAGAGAAGTTTCTTTTTAGCAGCATTGCACAGCTTATGTAGCCAAAGATAAGAGGAGAGAAGTCTCCCACTATGTGTGCAAAAACTTTGTACATATCAAATTTTGTTGTGTGTGTAAATTACCATTAATGGAATGGTTTTAATTAATTGGGGGACTTACACTTCTCTAGATCTAGCAGCCCAAATCCATTAATTACATTTCTTCCATATAAGGGTGGAAGAAAACCTCTGATTAAGGTTTACAAGAATTAAATATAGAAAAGAAGCTCAATCGATAATTATGTCACATATCATTTATAAGACTATAACTATCACCTTGGTGAAGACATCTTTCTCTAGTTGGTATTCACAATAGCTACTTGATTTCTTCGAAGCTTGATCGCAAGACTTAGAGAAAAACGATGGAGATATTAGCTTGGATACACGAAGAGTTTTTCAACCAGCCAAAAGGTAAAAGTCCAAAAGTCCTTAAAACATAAGTAAAATCTTCTATTCATAGGAAGCTTATGGTAGTTGTAGATTTTATTTGCAATCCTATTTTTTCCTTATTTTTATGGATAAAGCCTCATCTTTAAAAGGATTAGGCTCACCTTGATTATGTTATCTTTTGTGGATGGTGGCCATATAGCTTAATTCCTTTCCTACGGATGAAACTTTAAGCTATATATATGATAATCCTTATCTTCAAGGGTTTGGATATATCCTCGGTAATGTTTAACTTCATCTGGAATCTTTAATCCTGTTTGATTCATACATTATATTTGCGCATATGAAGGACTTTGGTTTAAGCTTTGATTTTTATTTATGAGCCTTGGGGACCTAACATGTGTTGGCTTCAAGTGATTTATCTAATGAGTTGATAATTTATCCATGCAAATGAATTTCATCTGCATAGGGGATCTTCACTTGGGTGGATATTTATCTGTAGATATTGCCACATATCATGATCATGTCACCTTTATGGTGATGCCTTCAAGGCTTAATTAGTTTAATTTGATGTGGTTCACGGATGAGTCCCTTATTTGTAGGATTGAATTCGTGCCAACTAGTGCACATATGCTTGGTTGTTTGGAATTCATATTTCATTTATTTGAGATACTCTCCTAGTTACCTCATTTTTAGTGAGCTATCGTGTGTCATAGGATTGGGTTTGAGCAATGTTCGCTAGTCATTTTTATCCTCGAAGAATAACATCCCCTTTTCTAGAATAATCATTCTCATTTTATCTTATGTTATTCTCGAGTAATAGAAAGATGATTTGGTTATGGGGAGTAGCTCCACATGGAAGCTATTGCAGCTAGTATAGTACTAAATTTACTACCCTACACTTAAATTTTATCATGCTTATGTATAGGTCATGGTTGTTAACATGTAATACCGCCTTAGCTGGATTGTTAAATCAATATTTTATCATCCTTATATTTGAAGTCACCCATGTGTGATCAAGACCCACATCTTAGCATTTGTTTCCCCCTTTGTCTATATCCCATAGGGTTTGGTTCATCATATAAGAAAAAGACTTCTCATTGTAAACCCAATTTAACATTTAGATAGGTAAAACATATAGTCACTCTGGACAAAAAGAAAAAAAAATGTAGTATTTCATACGCACAATATAATTAATGATCTCATACCCAATGCATGATAACACATAAAGTGGAAAGAAATGTGATCCAATACTAGAAAGTTTGAAAGCTGACAATAGTCCATCTATCACCCACTTGTTGTTTTCCGGTGATAGTTATATCTTTAGTTGAGTAGGTGTTGGTGAGGTTAATAGTATTTTGAATATCCTCAATAGGTTCCATTAAGCTATTAGACAATTGGCTAATCTTGAGAAATCTAAATTTTTTTTTTGTTTTATTATTTTTACAAACAATCTTTAAAAGCTCTCACAACACAATGAAGTAAGATCCTAGGTATGAAAAATTTTAATTCTCCTACAAAGTATGTAGGTCTCCCCTCTATAATTGGCAAGAATAAATTGGAATTATTCTCTTTTATTGAATAATATATAAACGCAAAAACCCAAGGTTGGAAGAAGCTCCTCTTTTAAGTGGATAAAGAAACTTTACTTAATCTATCATCTCAGAGATCCTTCCCTATGTTAAGTCATGTTTTCTCCTCCCAAAGGGTTGTGTAGAAATGTTGATAGCAACACAAAAGTTTATAGTGAGCCCAAAAGAATGATTAAGGAAGATTCATTGGCCCATCTAAAAGGTTATGTGCAGAAGAAAAAAAGATGGTGGTCTTGGCTTTCGTTATCTACATTTTTATAATGTAGCATTACTAGCAAAGCAAGGATGATGATTATTAACAAACTCATATTCTTTTTAGAAGAAACTTCTCGATATTTTTTTAAAGGAAAATCAAAACAATAGGGATCATGGTGAATGAAAAGCCTATTGAAAGGTAGAGAACTCATTTTAAAAGGTATCCATTGGGAAGTTGGGGATGGCGGGGATATAAACTTGGAATGATTCATGGATACCTTCACTGCCCTATTTTAAGATTGAATCTCCAAGTTAGTAATGTGCAGCATCCACACTGTTGTATACATAATTGATCACTCAAATAACTTATGGAGCATTTGACTCATTAAAAAATAACTTGAACCTTTTACGAAATCAACAATATTTTGCACCCCCTTAAGCCCTTATATAACCTCTAATAGGAAAATTTGGCATTTTAATAAGAAAAGAGTGTTCACAATTAGTTAGCTAATGGTCTTTGCTGAAATGAAGGTTCTATGAGTAGTGTCAATACTCAAGAGTTAGTTGGTTTTTAGAGAAAGATATGGGACCTACAAATCCCTCAAAATATGTGACATTTTCTATGGAGAGCTATTAAATGGGTTCATCCAGTCCATGAGGGACTCAAGAAGAAAACTATTCAAGTGGAGGAGACATCCTCCATGCCTAAGGAAGGAGTTGAATATATGGACCTCCATCTTCTATATTGTCCTATTGCTCGACGAGTATGGTTAGCATACACCTAGGATTGAGGATTAATAATAGATATGTTCTATCATTTGGACACCTGTTCAAGGAGTATTTATCATGGAGGTTTGATAACAAAAATGATGCAGTGATCTTTAACCAAAGTCTTCTTGTTATTTGATGTAGCTCAGAAGCGGCACTACAGATGTGTACGATGCATAGGAGAAGCGAAATGTGAGGTCGGATGGTTTTATCCAAATGGATGATACCAATTGACATAGCATGGAAGTGACATGAACTAATATACAATGTGATGTGAGAGCAGAAGGAGGCACAACTAGTAGAGGCACGACACCATGCACTTGAAATAGGAGCAGGAGGGGTGGTTAAGTTTGAAGGAAAACTACAAAAGCCTTCATCATTTTAAAGAAGAAACCACACAAAACTTAATAATGGAGGAATCCTAAATACCAACGGTGAAATCATCAACACCAAAAACTAAATCCTAAAAATTATTATTTTTTATATAAAATTTCAAGTCTACTTACATCACATAAGCTAACCCCCTTTATATCGGGATTGTAGTGATATCTAACTAATTAACTTTTGGGTAATTTGTATTGAAACAAAGTATAATATATATATTTTTAGTTAGTAAAGATGTAAAGCATAGAAGTTTTACTATGTAAAATTTTATCCATTTTCCTTTAATGATTTTAATAATTATTTAACATATGTCATTATTATTAGTGGTTTTGCACTTTACTTTTTTATGAAAAGTAGCATCGTAATCCCTGATCCGATCCACGAGGCTCTCCACCGATCCTATTTAGTATCTCGATTTTAACAACCTTGGTCACACAGGTCTAATATTAGGTTGCATTTATTATCAAGATAATGTCTTTATTTTTTATATATAAGAATTATCAAAACAATGTCAAAGTTTAATAATATATAGAAATTATTATGTGAGAGTTTAATAATATATATATATATATATATATATATAAGGCTGGTCTAAAGCTAGCCCAAACTATAAATTGCCCAGCCCATCAAATTTTAGTCCAAACAAGTTGGGATTTGGGCCAGTCTGACCCAATTGGCAGCCTTAATTCTAAATCATCAAATGATTGTAGCAGCATGAAATGGAAAAAGACTACTGAACTTGGAATACCGGCCATCTTTCGTTTACCAAGGGAGACAGGCACATAAAGTTTCTTTTGGGCTCGCCAGTGGGATGAGCTCCCATTAGGAGGATCCAGATCTACAAACGTGATCGAAGTCTCAGGATCCTCTAAAATCCTTAAACTACATTAACATGAATTGATTGTCTACAGCACAACACGATGACAAAAAATTTGAAACGTAAAGTTATGGCTGCTGTTTTAAATTTTTTGTGTACGTGTTGAACTATAGACAATCAATGGCGATTGAAGAGGATCAGGCCTTGCGTTCTGATATAGACGTTGAATGTTGGTTGGGTAGAAACTGAATTTGAAAAATTCAGCCATTCAATCCAACGAGTCAATCTGCCTTGCTTTATCTGCATCCAGTTTGATACAACTAAACCCGGAAAGCAATCCATTTTTGAAAACATAAATCCTTTTAAGTACGTGTTCATGGGTCCAAACCGGTTTATATTCAGTTTCCAACCCATCTGACCCAGGATCCTCTGCAGCATATTAACGTACAAAAGAGGGTCTACAGCATGACACGTATACAAAAATAATCAACCAGTGTTGGGTTTGGTCCAACATGACCCCGTCCACTACCAAAAAGATAGAGAAAAACACAGGAACTTTCACAGATGATCAACCATATATCAGTTTATAAATAAAAATCATAGATTTAACAAATAGGAGTCTGATTTTAATACATACCATAGTTCTTGATAGTTTGTTGAATAAGGGGAGAACACGTGGCACGAAATCATGAGAGAGGTTGATGGGCTTGCATCGAGCTTCCTTCAACAACCTCAGGTTCTCTTTTGTAGGGAGGACCCTTTACTCCTTGCTCCTTCAAAAGCCTCCCTAGCTTCTTGGGTCTCCACCATATCCATTCCAATACTCTCCAGGCACATAATACAAAGAAAATACAGAAGATTACGATCGAAATGGACACAAACACTACAAGAAAAAACAGTATTTACGGCTAGTTTTATTTCTGACGGTACAATTATGGCTGCAAATAACCTGTTTTTAAACTTTAAGAAAACATTTTTATCGATTTGAAAAACAGCCAGAAAAAGTCACTATTTCCGGTGATTTTCGGGCGCTGGAATTAGTATGGCCGCAAATGACACCCTAATAGTTTTTTTGCTGTTATATAAGGCGAAAATTTCTGCGCACGTCTTATTTTCCCACGCTCTCCATTTTCCCTCTCTTTCTCACTCCCTCTCTCTCTCTCTCTCTCGCTCTCAGGTTCTACAGAGGGTTTCCGTTCATAGCTTGCGCTGCTGTCTACTCGCCGCCGTCGTCTCGCCAGTGAGTTTCTCTTTAAGGCTCCATCAATCTCTCTCTCTCTCTGTCTCGTCGGTGAGTTTCTCTTTAAGGCTCCATCAATACTCGTCGCCGTCATCTCGCCGGTGAATTTCTATGAGCTTGTGTACATTGACGAGGCTCTGTAGTGCCATTTTTTCTATGGGTTTGGGAAAATGAAGATCAATGTTGTTGGGCAGAAAACTGGCCTTGGTAGTGGCATTTTTTCTTTGAATTAGGGTTTGGGAAAATGAAGATCAATGGGTTGGGGAAAATGAAGATATATATATATATATATATATATATATCTCTCT
>JAOXJP010043530.1:0-16298 GCA_025762735.1 Platanus orientalis
CGGTTGTTCCAGATTTTGGCTTCCATCTTTCTCCACAAAAACAATCACACATTGCTACAAGGTTTATAGTGGTTCGGCCAATCCAGGCCTACGTCCACTATCCAAAAGCTTCAACTGAGCTACTTTAATTTTTATTTATAGACTTTGGCTATTACAAGCAAAATTAATAAACTCACACTTTTAATGAGCTCCGGTCACTAACCAACACACTTGGTAACTCTGGTAAGTGCCAATCAAACCTCCAGTGGCTCCCGTGAAGACTCAAAAATCAAAATAGTAGTGAAAGCAATAAATTCCTAATATTCAATGCCTCTCAGTAGACGAATATAACAATTTTCTCAATGATTAATATTTCACAATATTAATAAAAACTCTTATTGTGAATATTAATTCTATTGCAAAAAGCCTCTTTATGTATGCAGATTTAACTATTTAATTCAATAACTTAATTCCATAATTTGTATGCAATAGTAAGGAATAATTTTTAGATGAAATGCCTCTTGAAGGCTAATGTTCAAGTTTAATCTCAGAAAATAAATCTCTACAAAAATGTGTTTACGTCTTCGAGATTTTTCCTCTTTAAGTTGCACTTCAAAGAAGATAATGGTACATAAATGTGGTTGCCTTTATGTAGGGTTAGGCTATTGTACTAATATTTACCACAAATAATCAAAGCTCTTAAATGATCAAGTTCTAACACAAGCTTTATATTTAATCAAATATAAAGTTAGGTTTTAAGTTTGACCTCTTTAGGCTCTAGAACTTGGAGCTTTTGGTGACTTAAAGGTTTGAAGCCCCAGGACACGATCTTGTGATGATAAGATGTACCAATCTAGCTTTGAAGATTGTGGATAGACTCACCCAAGTACAAAAGATGAGGGAACTCAGTCCCTTTTTGCACAAACCCCAAACCCTAACTCGTTTTCAAATGAATATGCCAATAGAAATATTGAATGAGCAACGCTTTGAAAGATGAGAGTTCTCTCTTAGAGTCAAGGTTTTCACCCTATTTATAGTGGTTTGAGAATCCTAAATGTTTGGATTAGCAACGGTAACAAAAATCCCACAAATTTGGAAAGTTTTGGATGAAAAACCAACTCAAAAATTCATAATCTCTGACCTAGGATCAATCTTAAAAACACCGGGGTTCGATCCTGGGTGTTCCCTGAATTTTCCAGAAATTCATCTTAGGATTAATCCTGGATTTCTGGGATCGTACATGGAATTTCTAGGATCGATCCTGGACCTCCCTGTAAGCATTGGGCTTTACTCTTGGAAACCCAGGACTATTCCAAAAACCTTTGGGACTTGCCCAAGTATCCATTCTACCTTACACTATGGTTCTTAAATTGATTTAGCATGATTTACTATTCTAGAATCATTTTATGAATGAGTCTACCATTCTAAGGTCTATGGGTGGTGATCTATACAAACCTAGGCTTGGTTGGTCAACACACTCACACCACACACACATTACTTGTGAGTTTTACCTTTGAATACCTATGTGGCTTTGAAGGATGTGATGTCTGTGATGTAATTTCTGAGACTATTTTGATAGGCTTTGAACTCCTTGTCTCTTTGTGAGTTTATCCATCTCCAGTCTTCAATGTAGATCTTCACATGACTTAAAACTTGACTTGGACTTACAAACTCTTTACAAGACATACATCATTGCAACCATGCAACCTACTATAAGCTCAACTACTTATAGCCCTTTTTGTGCATGAATTGACAATATACACAACATGATTAAGTTAAAACGCTTATAATTCGTGTGTTTTCATTCTTGACATTCATCTTATCCATACATAGGAGATGACTAGCTTCACCAGAGTCGGTCATCATTTCTTTATACACTTCCAGTTAAACAGTACCATTGAATTATTCAAGATCAACAAGGTACTTAAAACTTCTAATTCTAAAACTTCATAGGCATATGATTTCTTAATAGAAAGATTCAACTATAAACTCAAAGGGTGGAAGTTAAAACTTTTATCTCATGTAGGCCGAACTGTCCTTATCAAAGTTGTTCTTGCTTTTATTCCAATTTACTCTATGGCAACACACTTGTTTCCCCTAGCCATCTGCAAACAGATCCATGGAATTCAACGTGATTTTTTGTGACGATTTTCTGAAGGGAAAAAACACATATATCTCAAAGCTTGGAAGCACTTTCAAACCAGCAAACATCATGGTAGATTAGGCATAAGGGAAATGGAGGTTGTAAATAAGACTTTGGTCACAAAAACTGGGCGAAGGTTTTTACAAAATCCAAACACAATTTGGGCGCGCCTTCTTAAAGCCAAATATTTATTGAATGGAAAATTCTGGAATAGTAAAAATTCTCAGTCTGCCTCCTGCACTTGGAAGGGTATACTAAAATGTAGAGATCTTCTACAAGTAAGCACATGTTGGACAATGGCAAATGGCAGCAACATTAACATATGGTCAAATCCATAGATTCCTTCCACAATTTATTATGGGGCTAGAGAGAATTGAATTGGTTCCTCCTGACAAAAAGTATATGAATTAATTGATCCAACAACCAGAAATTGGCGAACTCAACTGATTCAAAACACTTTCCATCCTCAAGTTGCGGAATCTATCTCTCGGATACATTGGAGCAAAGAAGATGTCCATCAAGAGGACTCCCTAATCTGGACTTTAACTCCTTTTGGGAAGTTTAGCACAAAATCGGTGTATAATCAAATTCAAAAATCTCTTCCCTCATCTTCCGAGGGTCCTAATGATGACATGCAGGTGATGATGAAGACCCTCTGAAAAATCACAGATTTAGTTCCTCGGATTATTATTTTCATATGGAGAGCACTACAAGATGCTTTGCCATTGTGAGTGAATTTATCAAAATTCATCTCTGGATTGGATATTATCTATCCAAAGTGCAATAACAACTCAGAAACCCTAGATCATCTCTTTTTCTGATCTGAATTTTCGCAGGTGGTTTGGTTTGGATCTCCACTGAGTCTATGAATCAGAGAACAATTCAGAAGCTTCAAAGAATGGATCAAAGATTGGAGTCAACTATATCCAAATGTTCAATTTATTTGGACGAAGGAATTTGGATGGGGAGAACAAGGTGGAACTTCTGTAAAGATCCGACATAAAATGTCAACTGAGAACTTCATGGATTGGAAAAAAGCGTTAAATTTGAAACTTAATCGAATTTTTCTTGACATCAAAAATGGAGATTTTGTCTAATTTTCTCTCGGAGTCAACTTGCTTACGCTCTACGGTGATTTGCAGTTTTCATCTTTAACGGCTGAAAGCCATGGCATGTTAAAAATTAAAGATGGGGCATGTAGCTATAGTGATTGAACGTAAATCGTTCAAATTCAGAGAGGAGTATGAGGGTAATGTTAAGGTGATTCGGATTGCTGAGAGGCATAAAGGATTTGCAGTTTTCATTCAATTTTGTAGGTCCTATGTTCAATGGTTGTGTGAAACAGTTGATATGGTTTGCAGGGAGGTGGACCCGACTTCCATTATTCGATCAATAGATGATTGTAGTAGGATTCTGATTATCAAAGGGGGGATCAACCATCTTAGGGCTTTCCTCTGGATTTCTAAAGTAGGAAGGAATGGAAATGGGCACTCTATTATATTGCTGGGGGGTTCAAACTCTTCAGGGTGGGCTAGTGTCGCATATATTTTACGTCGCCCTTTTTTTTTTTTTTTTGGGGGGGGGGCATTAATGGGGGAGCCTGGTTTGTGTCTGGCCATCTCTTCAACCTCTCTATTTCCTCCCCTCCCAGTTACAAAGGGGCTGACGAGTAATACTGGTTTGGCTAAGTTGGATGTGGCAAAGCGAGAACAGGACTGGATTATCCAAACGGGACGGTTAGAGCCTTGCAATGATGAAGAAGTTTGGGCCAGGGTTACTGTTTGTTCCCGACGCTGTGTGGCGGTGGTTTAGGATGATATCGCTTGGGGCACGGAGCTTATGTTGACGTATAATAGTCCTTTATCTTGGATTTCGTTCAATGACTACAAGGCTGTTTTCATTTGCCCTTCGGTAAAGGTGGGTGAGAACTTGTGCGAATGGGGGGGAATGGACTTGTTTGAGGATGTTTTCGTCTTCCACCGGTGGTGTCCTGAGAGCTTTGCCCTTCAGTATGAATCTATGTTTAAGAGGCATTGGACCCATGTTTGAGGCCTGCCCCTTAATCTGTGGAATTTTGCGGTGTTTTATGAGATTGGCAAAATTTGTGGGGGTGTGAGATCGGTCGATCTGAGAACCTTGGAATGCGAGGAGTTTCGATGGGTGAGGCTGGAGGAAGACGTCCGGGGGATTCCTCGAATGATCTTGATCATGGATGGTGGAAAGCTGTTCTCTGTGGCGATTACCATCGAGGGCAAAATTTGCATGTCTCGTAAATCGCCAGTTCTCTCTGTTTCTGGCCAGAACTTGGGGAGGGCAGCTGCTTCTCGGGGTGGCAATACCTTTGCTTCTCCGGCAAGGTTAGATGATGACGTGGCTGTTGATCTCGTACAGGGGCATGTTTCAAAATTCAAACCGGAGTGCTCTAGGGGGAAGGTTGCATGTGAAATGGAGGTTATGTGTCGGAAACCATTTGTTTCTTCTGGCACTGTGCCGACGTGCTATATGGCGAAGGACAGTAGGACGGCTGTCTCTTAGGCGATTTTTCCCTCTAAGGTTGATGGGGGGAGAGCTAACATGCTTGGACTTTCTGCTTGTAATAAAGAGAAGGTGGGTGAGTTTTATAATCTGACGGTGGAGATCGGGGAGAATGGGCAATATTATGGGGACGACATGTGTCTGGTTAATCACCCCCTTCAGCCTAGCGAACCGGGCCCCTCTCGGTCATGTAAGTGAGCCTGCACATGGTTCTGGGGTAGACGGGAAGATTAGTGGGACGGGATGACCTCTTAAAAAGATTTGGAGGCCCATTTGTTCAAATGTTGAGCCTACTAAGCCGAGCTCAATAAGGGGCTTAGAAGAGGGGTGTGCCTCGTTTGTGCCGAACTCTTATAGTCTTCCTCTTTTCTGACGAAGAGACGAATGCTCCCTCTTCCTTTGTTTCATCTTTCTGCTATCCTTCGCTGCCAAGGCCGAAGTCTGATGTTGTTGATGATGAGATCCAGGCGATTTCTCTATAGAAGGGTGTTTTGGCGAACTGTGAGGCTGCAGTGGAGTCTTGTATATCGAGGGTTGTGGCGATGGAGATGTTGCTGAGGGATGGATGCTCGTCCATGGATGCTTTTCTTCGCTTGGAGCCAGAGGATGTGGAACTTCCTGAGGATTGGGAACTTCCTTTGGGATCGTCGGATGGTATGAAAAGGGGGAGTGACGGAGTGTCTACTTCTATGGCTAAGGTTGACGTCTTCACGCAGTTATCATTGGGGGTTCCGATGTTGAGGGAGTCGTTGGGTCAAGGAAAGGAGTTGTGTGATGTTGATGATGGGTTTGTCTTGCCTTCATTGATGGATGGGGGACAACAGGGGTCATCTTGCTCAAATCCGATCAGAAATGGAGTGTCTGTTCCATCGGGGGACTTCAACAATACTTCAGGTGGATCGTTCACGTTTGCTCCTAGTGAGACTTCCAACCAGGATCTTTTCTCTCCTGCGATTCGTGTCTCAGATTGGGGGGGGGGAGGGGAGTGGCCCTGATGTCCTTCGGTTGGAGGGGGTTGTCGCTCCAAACCTTGATGGTCTTGTCTAGGTGGAATCAATGATCTTTTCAAAGGGCCTCGTTCATCAGGTATGTTCTTCGAAATCCTCTCATCTAATATCCAATTTTCACTCTTCTGTTTTGGTCCCTACTTTTTTATGCAGGAATGAGAATGGGCTAGTGAATGGTGATCACTTTATCCAGATTGATAATTATGTGACCTTGGATCCTTGTGTCGTCGATGGGAGTGGAGAGAATCGCCTGGTTGTTTATGAGAATCATTAGTCTGGGATTGAGGGGGGGATTCTTGTGGAAACTGAACCTTTTGGGCATGTTGGAATATCCTGTGAATACCAATACTGCAGGGAGTTTTAACAGGGTTGGGGATGATATGAAGATTATGCCGACCGGTTCAAGATTAAGCATCCTTCCTCCTTGGGGGTGGATGAGAGAAATGGGGAGATAGTATTGGAGTGGGTGATTAGTAAGTTGAAAGAATTTGGGTTGTTCTTGGGTCTATCTTGCGAGGGTGTTGAAGATGAAGTTTTGAGGCTTTTTAGATTGATTAAACTGAGAAGAAGTGGATTGAGATCACAGGGGGAGGAGTCGGATTCGGTGGTTGGTAAGAGACTGCGAATGGAATTGAAAAGACTCGAAAGCAGTGTGAACTATGAGAGAAATAGGGGTGGGAGGAGTGGTGGAGGAGCTAGAAATGGAAAGGGTTCTCTAATTATGTTTCATGGATCTTAAACTATTATCTTGGAATGTCAGAGGGATGAGAAATAGGGACAAGAGAGTTACTATTCACCAAAATATTGCCGATGTCAACCCTGATATCTTTTGCCTTCAAGAAACAAATATTCAATTGATGTTTGTTAAGGATGTGTGGTTGGTCTTGTCTTCCGTCTTGGGGAGCTTTGGGGCAAATCTTACTGATTTGGGATTTTGACAAGATTGAGGTGTTGGAGCATGAGATAGGGGCTTTTTTGTCTCTATTAGGTGTAGGTTGAGAAGAAAGTTGGAAGAATGGGTGTTCATTGGGGTGTACGCCCCTAATAGGAGGTCGGAAGTTAGTATTTTTTGCAGGAGTAAGATGATATTAAAGGGTGTTGGGATTTTTGGTGTATTGGGGGTGATTTTAATCTTATTAGATTTTCTAAGGAGAGAAACAGGGGTGGTGGGAGTGACCCGAGTATGGAAAAATTTGGAGATTTTATTGACAGATGGAGCTTGATCGATAGCTATCTTAAGGGGGCTAAATTTACTTGGTCAAATTTTCAGCAAAATGTTTCTCTGAGTAGGCTTGACCATTTCTTGTATTGTGGGACTTGGGAGATTTGTTTCCTGATCGCTCTCAAACTGTGATTCATAGGACAATCGTGGATTATACTCCTATTACCTTAGGTCTTGGTAGGACAGGTGGGGGGCTTCGTCCTTTCAAATTTGAGGAAATGTGGTTCCTCGAGCCTGACTTTATAGATGTTGTGAATCATGAATGGAATCGTGTGCTTTACTCAGGAAATCCTAGCAGAAGGTTTGCCTTGAAATTGAAGTCGTTAAAATTTAGGCTTAAAGAGTGGAATAATAAGTTGGGGATGTCCCTTAAAATGGGTATGGAGGACTGTAAGAGAGAGATTCAAAATCTAGACCTTTTGGTGGAGGTCCGATCCCTATCCCCAGCGGAGTGTATTGATAGTGATAATTTTAAGAAGCGTTTTCTGGAGGTAGTTGTGAAAGATGAGACTTTTTAGAGGCAAAGATCTCGGATTAGGTAGTTGAAAGAAGGGGATAAAAATACAAAAAATTTCCATAAAGTGGCTTCTCGTCACAACATCTCTAATGGGATTCTTTGATTGAATATTAATGGGAGGTGGTCGCAGGATCATAAGGAAATTAGGAAGAGGTAGAGGATTATTATGGTAAGCTTTTTATGGAGGATCAATTTGTGAGATCGGGTCTTGATGGGATGGAGTTTAACCACATTTCGGAGGGGGAAACAACCATGCTCGAGAGGAGGTTTTCAGAAGATGATGTGTGGATTGTTGTTTTTGGCATGAAAGGTGATAAAGCCCTGGGGCTCGATGGTTCTTCCATCTCTTTCTTTCAGAAATGTTGAGATATTATCAAGAGCGACTTGTTGGAAGTTTTGGATGAATTATACTATTTGGAAGAGTTCTATGAGCATTTGAATGATACCTTCATTATGTTTATTCCAAAATGTCCTGATGCTAAAGATCTGAAAGATTATAGACTCATCAGTTTATTGAATAGTGTTTACAAGATCGTTGCTAAGGTGTTGACCTACAGGGAGAAATCTTGGATAGTGTGCTCATTGCGAATGAATGTATTGAAGATAAAAGACTTTCGGGTAGAAATGGTGTAATCTGCAAATTGGATTTGGAGAAGGCTTATGATCATGCAAATTGGGATTTTCTTGATTACATCTTGGATAGGATGGGTTTTAGGACTAATTGGAGATCTTGGATTTTCCATTGTATTAGATCGGTTAAGTTTTCAGTGCTAGTCAATGGTTGTCCGGTGGGGTTCTTTAGAAGCTCCAAAGGTTTGAGGCAAGGAGACCCGTTATCTCCCTTTCTTTTCATTATGGTTTCTGAGGTGTTGAGCAAAATGATTAGAAAAGTTGAGGGTGAGTATATTCTGGGTTTTGTAGTTGGCTATGGGGGTTGCAGAATTTCTCACTTACAATTCGTGGATGATACAATGATTTTCTGCGATGCGAATAAGATCTAATTGGGATTTCTGAGGTGTATTCTCTATTGTTTTGAGGCGGTTTTGAGTCTCAGTATCAACTTGGGTAAAAGTGAGATGTTTCAAGTTGGGGTGATCCCAAACATCGAAGGTTTTACTTGGATTCTAGGCTATAAAATTGGTTCTCTGCCATCAATTTATCTTGGAATGCCGTTGGGGGCCAGTTTCAAGTCTAAGATGGTTTGGAAACCGGTCATTGATAGGATATCCTCGAGATTGGGGTCTTGGAAGACAACCCTCCTATCTAAATATGGTAGACTTACCCTATTGAAATCCACTCTTGCCTCTATTCCTAATTACCACCTTTCTTTATTTACCATTCCTGAGTCGGTGGTTAGGGGAATTGAGACAAAATTTCGCATTTTTTGTGGAACAATGTGGATATCATCGTCGGTATCATCTTGTGGATTGGAAGTCCATTTGTAGGCCGTTGGGATGTGGTGGGCTTGGTTTAAGATTTATTAGAGATCACAACAGGGCTTTGTCGGCCAAATGGCTTTAGAGATTTGGTATTGAAAAAGAGAGCCTTTAGCGTCGGGTGGTGGTAGCTAGATTTGGGGAAATATCTAGTTGGGAGCCTAAGGAAGTCTGGGCTCGGCATGGTTGTGGTATTTGGAAATCTGTCTATAAGATGAGAGATTGTTTCTGGAATTTCATTCGCTTCAAAATTGGTTCTGGAAGGGAGATTCGTTTTTGGGACGATAGATGGATTGGAGAAGCCCCTCTAAAAGTTGCTTTTTGAAATCTTTATTCTTTGGTTGTGGATCTCAAAGGGTGGGTGTGGGATTCTTTTGATGAGGTTGGCAATATTTGGAGTCTGTGGCTTCATAGAAATTTAAATGATTGGAAGATGGATGACCTACGTAGGATGTTGGCGTTGCTTGAAGGCACTAAGCCTTCCTTGTCCTTGGCAGATGAGTGGGAGTGGGTAATCTAAAAAAAATGTAAGTTTACTCCAAAGTCCCTATATTTGGAGTTGGGTGGTTTTATGGCTTCTTCGTTTCCCCATCATGGCATTTGGATCCCTGGTTTACCTTCAAAAATTGATTTCTTTATGTGGAACATCTTTTTGGATAAAGTGCTCACCATTGACCATTTGCAAACCAGGGGTTGGAATTTAGCTAATAGATGTGTTATGTGTTTGATGAAGGAGGAATCAGTTGATCATCTTTTCGTTTTCTGCAATATGGCCTACGAGGTTTGGAGTTTCTTCCTCTCCCATCGTTGTATTTCGTTGTCATTTCCTCACCACTTCTGTGAGTTTATCTCGGGGTGGTGGATTCATGAATTGGAGGGTTTGTCGGCTACAATCTGGGTGTATCTTTCTGGGGCGATTTGTTGGGGTCTTTGGAAGGAGAGGAACTGTAGGATCTTTGAGGATAAAGAAAAGAGAAAGAAGGAGATTATTTTATACATTTGCAGGCTGTTGTTTGATTGGTGTTCTATTTGGCCAGATTTTGAGGAGTCGGTTTGGGATTCTTTTTGGCGGGAGGAGTTGTAGTCTGTGGGGGTTTTTTTTTTGTCTTTTCATTTGCTTTTCTTTCCTTCGTTGTTTTGCTTTGGTTTTCACTTTCTTGGTGATTTGCCTTTGTTTTTTCTCTTGTTGTGTTTGGCCGTTTTTCAATAAATTTTATCCCTTTATCTCTCAAAAAATAATATATTATTAGAGTGGAGGCTATCACTCTTTGGCATTTATGAAAAGCAAGAAACAACAAATTGTTCTCCAAGTGCTTAGTCACACCTGAAAGGGTGATTTCTAGTGTGATCTACATGGCAAATGAGTACCAATGTAGGAATGAAGAAGGGAGGGGTTCACAGATCCCTCCTAAAATGGATGAAGTTATACAAACCAACAGTGGAATCCTCCTCCAATCCACATGTTAAAAGTCAATGTGGATGGCTCTACACATCAATTAGGAGCAGCTGCAGCACTTATCTGAAATTACAATGGTGAATTTTTGGTTGGCCATGCAAAACAGCCACAGGGATGTCTTGCAGAAGAAGCTGAAGCTTGGGGTTTTTTAACTGTTTCCCCATGGTCTCTCTTCTACAAAAGTTAGATGGTGCTCTTCCATAGCCATATAATGGCAATAATTCAAGACTGTCGAAGACTTTCGATAAGTTCCAAGCATATTCAAATTTCCTATGCTCCCCAATCCGGCAACAAAGCAGCCCACCGCATGGCAGCTATCGTGGCAAGGGAGCATTTATCACAACAATGGAACGACTCACATATCTCTGGTGAATTAGCTATTATCCTAGATTCTAAATCCTGTAATCAGCATTCTCTCTGATTGAATGAAGTTGAGCTTAATGCTCTTGACCAAAAAAAAAAAAAACCACTCTCCTTCAAGTAGAGCTAAAGATCCAAGATCCAAGGTATCTTACACATGTTACAGAATACTTTTTAAGTGGGTTTCGCTTGGATCTTACACACGGACCAGAATACCTTTGACTGAAATTTAAAAATCTAGAGAGGATAATAACTCCTTTAAGTGGGTTTCTGTAGGACCCATGTAAGCTAAATCGTGCCTAAACAGGAGCATGATCAAACTATCCCATTTCCCAGTCGTGTTTCACCCTCCCTGTTTTTTTTTTTTTTTGTTTTGATCTTCAGACAAATCTTGATTCACACTGCTCATTCCTCCTCCTCCGAAGTTCATCTGTGTGTTATTATTATTATTATTATTATTATTATTATTATTGATTTACAGCCAAATCTTGTTTCACACTGCTTATTCCTCCCTCCTTCAAGCCCCAAAATGGAACAGAATCCCTGCACTGAAGAGGCAGTCCAACCCTTTTACTTATCTTTACATATTTCAAGAAAATCAGACCAAAAGCCAACCACGAGAGCGTTAAAAGAAAGAGAAAAAAAACAGTGTTTAGTTTAATCTCTTTTTTTTAGCTATTTTCACTCTCCTGATTTCCTCAATTTCTTTTTAAAAAATGGTAAAAATTTTCGGGTGAGCTGAGTTCCAAAATTTTACATCATTTGTTTCGATTGGGCCATGATTCAAATCTGTAAAACTCATACTAGTGTAATTTTTTTTTTGGATGATTATGTTAACTGGTTTGAAGTACCAAGTCATGTCTACAGAAAAATGAAGGAGGAATACTTTGATTAAGAAAGAAGAGGAGCTTACCTCTAATCCCTGATTTCCCAGATTCACTTTTGGAAGTTTGAGTGGGGTTCTTCTCTCCTCCATTTTTATTTGGAATGAGATCACTTTCAAGAGACCAGCCGAATAGAGTGACATGTAAGAAAGGAGGAAAGTAAAGTACCGTGTATTATGGGAGCCAGCTCTGAACCTAGCTATTTTTCAAGCACACCTTATTAACTCTATTCCAAAAATATTCTACCTTAAAATGATAGAAAATAAAAAAAATAAAAAACAATTTTCTAAGCACACCTCCCCATCTCTCTCTCTCTTCCTCCCTTTTTCGCTTTCTCCCTCTTCCTCCCTCTCTCTCTCTCTCCCTCTCTTTCGCACCCCCTCTTCCCCCTCTCCCTCTCCTCTCTTTCATTCAAAATTTTTTTCTTTAATTTTTAAAGTTCTTTTTTTCAAATCGACAGTCCATACAATCTTACCAAGCCGATCGCCTTTGAGTCCATTCGGTATCAAGATATCGATTAAACCGTCAATTTGAAAAAAAAAACTCTAAAAATTAAATAAAAAAATTGAAAAAGAAAAAGAGGGAAAGGGAGAGGAAGAGAAAGAGAGAGAGGGGGGTGCGGGAGAGAGGGACTCCATTGTCATCGTGGAAACATGATTTAGTCGCCAGTGATACCAGTGGGAGGGAGGGAACAATTAGAATGATTGGAAAAACAAAGGAAAAAGGAAGGGAGGGAGGGAACATTTGGATATTGGAGAAGTGGGTACACAGGTTGGAGAATTTCAAATGGAGGTGTGTATACGAAAACATAGCAAGGAGGGGTTAAAATAGATAATGGTATAATTGAAAATCACAGAGATGTGCTTATGAATGGATGAGGTGTGCTTACAAAAACTTAAGGTGCGAATATAAACTCCCTTTCATCTTTCTTGTAACATGTGAT
This sequence comes from Platanus orientalis, assembly GCA_025762735.1. Taxonomy (NCBI): domain Eukaryota; kingdom Viridiplantae; phylum Streptophyta; class Magnoliopsida; order Proteales; family Platanaceae; genus Platanus; species Platanus orientalis. The sequence goes on from JAOXJP010043530.1 coordinate 12,483, forward strand.
GGACCACTGTTGAAAAGAAATGGGAAAGAATGTTCTGTACATGATTTAGTGTCTATGATGGTGCCCAAAAGGCAGGAAATCGCCTGCCCGGTGGTAGGGTGTTCCCTCTCACCAGGATGTGTGGGCCCTACACAAAAATGCATGGACAATTGAGTGCACCCTGATCCCCGTGCAGACAATCAGGCCAGGAAAAATGTAAGACTCTGGATAAGCATGTTCATGGTGTCCAGAACACTTAAAAGGACGTCAAATGAAATTATATGGGTGTGATGCATTTTTTGAATATGGAATATGCATTTAATTCCTTATGACTCCCTTCCGTTGGTGTCTTGGACACCATCCTAGACACTAAATCATGGACATAACATCCTTTCCAACTCTCAAAATGGGTATTAAATTTTACCAAAGAAAAGATAAAAACAGAGAGGTGAGTCTTCGAATAATATTTATTTGGAGAATGATGGTCCGTGTTTTCACAGGCCTATGTGCCAGGGATTGACACATGTATTTTTGAATTTGGTCTCTTCGTTTACACCTGAACACTTTTTTGAACCCCAAACACATCATGTGTCAGCTTATGATGCACAATAAACAGTACAGACACTTTTTCATCACTAAACATCTTCTTATTTGAAATAAAGTGGGTATTGAAAAATAATAATTATGATTTTTTAAAGCTATTGCAAAGTCTTGGATCTATATGATGCTCAAAACTTTATAATAATATAAGCTGGCATGAGTTGTTCATAGGTGTTTGACCATGTGCAAAAAACCCTAGATTAAACTCATCTGTTCTTGCTTCTGGTTAATGACTTTCTTCGTTTCCCAAAAAAAAACATTATTTTAATCCTTATTTTTAATAAGGTCAATAATCTTAGCTTTAGAACCTCCATGTATTTTGTTAACATTCGACATAAAAAAAACTGATTTTTTTTTGTTGGTATTTTAATAGTAAAAAGCGTATTAAGTGGGTGACATGGCTAGCAATTTTAATATTTTCATTGAATTCTCAAAAAACAGCAGTAGTGAAGCAACTTATTCAATAATTAGTCAGTCAAAATTGTAATAATGTAATGTTTGAAATTATTAAAAAAAAAACTTCAATTACTATGAATTAGCTATATTGTATACTATGATTTATAGTGAGGGACTATGTCAAAAAAAATTTCTACTTGGCTATTAGACATAAAGGAATATATTAGAGAAGGACAAACTCTTCAACTTTTTGCCAAGACTGTAACCTTATGCACAAATTGAGCTACGTTGCTAGGTGTGAAGGGCCTCCCTTCAACCTTAGCTGCTAATGGTTTGGTGGATTACCTTCGATGGTTTGGTAGATTACTAGTAGAGGTGCAATAATGGGGGTTGATGGATCAAAGTCAAGGGACAAAAGAAAAAGTGTCTCCAAGGACATCCACAAGGGTCATGGTGGTGCTGATCCAAAATCAAAACCGAAGGCCAAAAAAACATCCAGGTAAAGGCATGAAAAATATGGATTGTTTCTTATATGGTAGTCCATATTGTGTATAGTAATGTCCAAAGAATGAGTTATTAACAGCGCTAGTTGTGAAAGAAGAAGAGAACAAATAGTTTGTTCAAGTGAATCCATTACAGTTGCTAAGTGTGGTTCAACAAGAGGAGATGTTGTTCAATGATGGCCTTTCATAAGTACAGGCTAAGTAGGTAACCTGTGTATGTCTTAGAGGATATAGGTGTCACGCCCCAAAACCTAAACCATTTGGATCTATCTTTTTAAGTGGACACCGTAATAAGTGTCAAAAACCTGCTAAGCACAATATTCTTTATTTTCTTCTTTTTCTATTTGATCTCATTCATATACAGGGGAATATTAAACCATTAATATATCATTCAATTTAATTGTAATGGAATCTCCAACTTTTTCATCCATTTACCACATTGTTGCAACAAAATAAAATCTTGTATAATCATTCACCCAATTAATTAGTAATCTGGAATTACTTGTTTTATTCCATTAATTACTTTATGTTCCAAATCTCTAATCCACATGATAACTAAAGTTGTAAAATAAATGATATAACTAAATTTATTACAAGTCCATTAATATTAAATGAAACTATAGAACGCTAATAACATTTCCATTAATTCATTAATCTAATTGTTTTCCCAAGTCAGTCCATAACCATCTAGCATCTACTTTTCTCGTTCCTCATTTGTGGTGGTGTCAAATTGGGTAAGCTTGACAAACTTAGGAAGTAAACAAATAAACTAAACAGTAGGAACATGGGTTAAGTCAAGCACGGGTATTTATATAAAAAATAAACAAAATTGTTTCATATACCTTTTCTTGTCACTTTCTTACAAAACTTTTCGATGAGTTCAAAACAGTTTAAAGAGCATAGTTATATATCAATTTTTCCAATTCTATAATAGCTCTATATCTTTAAAACAGTTCACTACAATTTTATACAGTTAAAAAACAGTCTTATACAATTCAATGATAGCAGTACGATATAACTATTAGCATAGTCTAGTACAGTACAATAACAATATGGTTCATTTTAGATTTTTACTATTGAGGTCGAAAATAGTATAGTACAATCATCGTATAGCCCCGAAGCGGACAACCACTTGTCTTACTCGCAGTGGATCAAAGGGGTCAGTTCGGTACAATCATCATATATCTCTGAAGTGGGCAACCACTTCTATTCCCCTAGTGGATGAAATGAATCGATTCAGTACAATTCGCACCTACTTAAACCCGGTAAGAGGGCTCTATCAATTTCATCATTTATAGTTAGGTAGCCTCTCTACATATTCGTTTAAGAAAATATGTTTTTTTTTTCTTTTTAGTTTTTTTTTAACATTCTAACAGCCTATTAACATTTTGTTTTAGCAAAGTAGCCCAATCTTTATATTTATCAATTCCCTAAGTTTCTCATTACTTTTAACAGTATTAAAACAATATCATATTCATTTTATTTTGCCATTAAACATTTTTTTCAAAACTGATAAATAACTTTCAATATCAAAGCAGTGCTAATTCATTCCATAGTAATACTAATAAATAAATAATCATTAATAATTTATTGACATTTTGTTTTAACAAAATTGTTCAATCTTTATTCTTATAAATTCCATAAGATTATCATTACTTTTAAACAATATTAAATAGTCTCATATTCATTCTATTTCACCATTAAGACAATGTTCAGAACTAATAAAATAATTTTCAATATCAAAATAATCTAATTTATTCTATAGCAATCCTAATAAAGAGATAGTCTTTAACAATTCAATAGTCTATTAACATTTTGTTTTAGCAAAACAATCCAATATTTATTTGATTCAATTTCTTAAGGTTCTCATTATATTTAAACAATATTAAAATAGTCTCATATTAATTCTATTTCATCATTTAAATAACTTTCAGAACTAATAAATAACTTTCAATATCAAAGTAGTGATAATTTATTTCATAGCAATACTAATAAGGAAAATGTTTTTCAAACCATTCAAATCCAATATGCTTGACTCATTCTAAGGAAAATTATAAGGAATTTCAATTATAATAAATATTTCTTAACAATACAAGGGACTTTATTTCTTATATTTTTTCTGTAAAAATCATATATTTAGTCCACATGTTCATGTTCTCAATATTTTACAAATATCATTAAATCTTTGAAAATGAGTTGTTCAAAGGCCTTTTTTGAAAACATAAGAAAAATACTATTTTCTTTTTACTTAAAACTTCAAAAAAATCGTAGATCATCTATGAACCTAAAAGAAAAATGACTAAAGTTTTTAAGTTTACTTACTAATTTAGTAGAAATC
>JAOXJP010043541.1:0-16298 GCA_025762735.1 Platanus orientalis
TCGTGGCTCTCACCGAGGATGCCTCTGGCGGTTTTGATTTATTGGCAGTTTCTTCTATTGAGGAATGCCGTAGTTTTGAGAACCGCAGTAAGCAACAAATCTTTGTGGTGACAGGTCTGGCAAACGGAGTTCAACTTTTGTGCTCCGTTAGAAATTTAAATTTTAAAAAAACAAACAAACAAAAAAGAAAAGAAAAGGAAATGACTGCAAATGTTAATATTGGAGGAATTACCGCGTGAGTGACTAAATGAAATACCAAAAGAATACAAAAGTTTCAAAATTTTGTTGATGTATATATTTAATAATTTTTTCTACCCAATCTAAAACAGTAAAACCTACCTAAAATCCATATATATATATATATATATATAGACTCAACTCTTATTATCAGAAAATAAATAAAAAAGACTCAACTCTAAAACATTATAGTAAAGAATATTATTTAATGTATTTATAAAAAACAATATTTTTGAAAACCGTATATATAAGTGAATTTCTTTTATAGTTATGTATATTTTCTTTTCTTTATTTTTTGGTGGGGAAGAGAAAGGGGTAAAGAGAGTCATTTTTATCACTGAACATTTGCTTCGGAAAGGGGAAACATGTTATATCAAGGGTTGCAAGTTATCTGAAAAATGACCATATTATGGTCCACATCCGATCCGAAATAAGATTATCCAATCCGTTTATAAAAATATTTGTTATAAACGTATAGGATACGGATATATATCTATCCGTTTTGTTAAAATATAACAAAATAGAGAATATAGAGAATAGACTGTTGGATTTAAAACTAATCCAACAATCTTAAATTGCCTAATAATTAAAACCCTTAAAAATATATAAACTCTTGACTTCATATATGTTCTATCATGGTTCATGGCAGCACCCATAGGTACTACCACAACTATGCTACAACGGCAAAAGGTCACACCTACCACATAGGAAAAGAAATGGTGTTTTGTTCCATCTGACATTGTTGCTAAGTCATATGGCATTGGAGATTTTGAAGAGGATAGACATGGGTTAGGGAAGATTGCACTGGCGATGGTGATGACATGTACAAAATTGGCTTTTTTCTTCTTCTGGATATCCAAAATCTAGTCCAAAATCCGAATTATTTAAGCGGTTAGGATATACTATAATTTTATAATATCCGTTAGAATAGGATACAAAAACGGATATGCTCATATCCGTTCCAAATCCAATCCGTTTGCAGCCCTAGCTATATTAAGGCATGAAAACATCCTTGTTCCGATGAGGGGATATCCTCTGCGTTGCCCCCCCTCTGCGACGCGTGGGGGCCGAGACAAAAGGGGGAATCAATTCACTTTTTGGGGGTGAAGTGACAACTCCAAAAGTGAATTAATTCCCCCACTCCGCCTTGGCCCTCGTGCGTTGCAGAGGGAGGTGTTGTAGAGGATATCAGGCATGTTCTAATACCCTAGACAACTCCAACGCAAAGGTGTCCAGTATCAATCAAGCATCAACTTTGCACTGACACGTGCAAAAAGTGAAGAGATGTTTTTTTCTACCATGGGTTTAAATATGTAGTTCACTTCTTTTCTTTTTTTTTCCTTTTTTTATGAATAACTAATTTTATTGAAGAAAAAAATGAAAAATACATATTATACAACTAATCAACTCAAAAAATCAAAATATAAATAGGAAGAATAAAGACATAAAAACCAATCACTGATAAGGTCATTGAGAGAATCATGAAACTCCGGAGAAGCCGATGCCCATGATGCCACATCAAAAGCAATAGATTCGAAAACTCCTATATAGTGATTTGAATTTTCGTAAAAAATTCTTCTATTCCGCTCTCCATAAACCCCAATAAACTCAATGAAAAATAGCCACCCAAAATTTTTTCCAACAAGATCAAGGAACCACCAATTCCACTGATTTATAAGATTTAATAGATTCTTAGATACAACGTAAGAGATATTCAAGCAGCTAAAAAGTAATTCCAAACAACTATAAAAAAAAGTAGCAATGCATCACGATATGATCTTTAGATTCTCCATCATTCAAACAAAGATAGCAAATACGAGCAGAGAAAGACATATACAACCGTCTTGTTTGAAGCATGTCCATGGCATTCATCCGATTTTAAGAAGCAATCCATAAAAAAGCTTTGACATAGGGAGGAGCCAAGCAAGACCAAATTTTTTTAGCCGAATAAGGATGAGTGCTTGAAAGGAAAAAATAAATAAATAAATAAAGATTTGATAGAGAAGAGACCTAATGAATTAAGAGACCAAGTAAATTTGTCAGGGGAGTCGATAGAGATTCACATTATTAAGGAAATATTTAAGGGAGTCAACTAAATTTTCTTTAAATTCTTTAAGAAGCCTTGAAAAAAGAAGATTTTATGAGATGTCAGAAGGAGAGGTTGATAGGATTTCCGAAACATGAGAATTCTTTTATAATGAGATGTGGAATACTCTAGAAAAAAAAAAGACAATGAAAGATTTTTCCCACCAAATATCATTCCAAAAACTAATTTTGTGTCTATATCCAAGATTTAGACACAGATGAGGATGGATAAAATGAAGGGGTTTTATAATGTGTTTCCATATTAATGACAAGTATAAAGGTGTTGATGGTTTGAAGCTCATGGTAGTGAGGTTTAAACCATATTTACAAGATAAAAGTGATTTCCAAAGACTCTTATTTTCATAAATAAATCTTCAAATTCAATTCCCTAGAAGTTCTTTATTTTTTAAAATGATATTTTTCGGTTTTCAATCCACCAACAGCCTTTGCTCGACAAACATCCTCCCATTTAATCAAGTGATATTTTTTCAACTCAATGCCTTCCCAAAGAAATTTCGTAGAAGTTGCTCAATATAATTGACAATTTTTACTAGGATTTTGAATACTAACATATAGTAAACAAGAATGTTGGTCAAGATAGCTTTTATTAGAGTAATTCTACCATCCAAATAAATCTAAGAGCATTTCCAACAAGCAAAACACTTTTCAACCTTCTTAACCACAAGAACCCAAAAAGATATTGAATTTTGACGACTACCAAGAGAAATGTCAAGACAGTTAATTTGTAATTTCTTCATATTATAGTCTAAAATAGGGACTAATGTGGAGAGGGAAACATCATCAGTATTAATCTTCGCAATGCTAGTTTTTTCCCAATTTATTTTCAAGCTTGATATAAACTTAGATACAAAAATAATATATTTTGGATTAAAAATATATTCAATTTTATGGATCATGAACATGTATGGTATCATCAACAAACTAAAGATGAGAAATGATTAGGTCACTATTTTGCCATGATAATCATTTAATCAAACTAACCTTGATAGCTTGATTAAGAAGAGCATTAGCGCAACATTGGTACTTGATTGATGTTAGACACCTTTTTGCTGAAGACAACCCCAAGTAGGGCCATAAATGGAGTAAATTTGAAGCGAATATAGATACATATGTATCTATATTTGTTTACTTGATCGAAAATCATATACGAATTCAAATATCTACATATATTTAAAAATAGGATTTGTATTTATATTTGTTTACTTGAACAAATATTATATACGAATCTGAATATATCCAATTACACTTTCTGTCAAAAATTAAGGTATTGAGTAGTGACACATATTTTGGAGCTAAAAACATGTGGTGAATGAGAGAAGTAGAGAAAGATGGGGCTATTAGTAATGGCAATAAGAAGATCAGAGACGAGAACACTCTAGAGATGAAAGAGATGTTGGAGATTATTGTATCGCTAATTCAAGAATGGATGTGAAGATGGCTCCGATCATGATAAAGATTACAAAGATAATGACCTAATAACAATAAAGATGGAAGATGATGGAGTTCAACCAGAGAGAATGGGAACTAGTTAATAGGGAGGTTTTAGCTAAGGGTTTGGTACTAATATATAGATATAGTATTCTACATATCCAATTCTATTTTTCTAATGTGTAACATCTATTTAGCAGGAGTAAATGTATATATATCCGTATTTGGTTCATTTATAAATGAAGAGAATATATAAATGATTCAAATATAGATGCATCTGTATTTACCTTAGGCGGATCGAATTCGAACCGGATACAAATGCTTAAGCGGATGGTTGACAGCCCTAACCCTGGCATAGAAAACCAGGTTTTAGCCATAAAGAGGTGGAAACCTTGCTAGGTTAAGAAATGGACCGTTTCATTGGCCAATCTCCTCTCAAACAGATGCTATTTGCATTCCTAAGATAGTCAACTGGACTTCCACTACCAAAAGAGAAGATATGGTCTTCTCAGCTCTAGCTACAATACACTGCCCTCTATGGTCACGAACTACTTACTGCTCCTATTCCAGCTCTTTCATTGTGGCAATTACGTGCACCATCCCAAATTTATCTTAACCATCCACTGTTTGGGGTGGATTACAAAAAGATCGAGACTCCATCCAATCGCTTCAAAGATCCCACTTTCCAAATGTATGTCATATACATAAATCAGAGATATGTATTAGGTAAACTATTCTGTAATTTGTTGACAAAAAGACTAATTTATAATAGAATATAAGATACAAGTATTCATGCAATTTGAGATAGTTGGGACTTGGGAGCCATTTATCTAAATATGTCTGGTAGCCATTTGTTTATCTACATGATTAAATTATACATAGATGTTTTTATAGTTTTTTAGTTCTTGATTTTAATCATGTTCAACATTCCTTGATGTTGTTTAAAAAAAAATTATTGTGATTAATAATGAAATCTCCACAATTTTTTTTTTATTATTTTGAAATATTCTAGAGAAATTTCACCAGCATTTTCATAACCACATAGAATAAAAATATTCATTGAAATCAAAATTTTATTCCTTACCTCCAACATCCATTTTTGTTTATACTTACCCGTGAAGATGGTTTGGTTTCTTAAGATTGGGGATGTTTGAGAAGAGAAAAATATTATGGGAGCTTAATATACCTGAGTTGTTCAACACCGAAGAGAGGTTACGTTCTAATCAAACCTGGTTTGACCATCTGGTTAGGTCAGTTTTTCATAACTAATGAATGCTCTATATGAAGAAAAAAAAATTGACGTGGGTCTTTTTTGGCTGGCAGCTGGAGGAACAAACGACTGTTCTTTGGAGTGTGGTAGGTGGCGTTGAAGGAGGCATACAAATATTCTATTCAAGAGATGTTTATCCTATCTGAAAGTTGTGGTTCTTTTGTGGACGGTCAGAGCCGTGTTTTTCTTTTCTTTCTTTGTGTGTGTGTGTGTGGGTTTGGGTTTAGGGTTTGGGTTTTGGGAGTTGGGAGAGTTGGGGAGTTGAAGGATTGTGGCAAAAAGACCTCGTTAACCGTTAACCTAACCCATAGGATAAATGGGGAAGTTAAAAAATAAAAAAAATGATAATGGAAATACCAGTGGATCTAGGGTCCTCATCATTAATAGATAATAAATATCTGTGGATCTAGGGTCCTCATCATCAATGGATAATAACCACCAGATCTCTAAAACGTGACTGTCACAGCTAAATCAACTTCTCTCGCTCTCATCTATCAAATTATAGGGTCCTCATTATTATTAGTAATACCCTTTAATTATTATTATAAAATTGTGCTTGGAGCATAATCTAAGTCAGCAAGGTGTGTAGTCTTCCTCAATCTTGATTCCGTATCCTACAATTAACTTCTTTTGCTTCTTTACTTCAAGAACAACTCTTAACAAAAGATACTTAAGCTAACTGGAATTTGTGGATTTCCTTTGCCCTGAAGCAAAATATCCACACGGCCATAACAAAATATATTATTATGGGCATGAAAGGGGCAGCAGAGATCGTAACCCATACAACCATAGTGGTATCATTTTAACTTAATCAATCAGATCAATCATGTCTTCTTTTTTATCTAGATAATGAATCAGATCAGTCATGTCTGGTCACTACTAAAATGAAGTTCCCACAGGATCGAAACGACTCCACAGCCACAGCCAAGAGCTCTTTTTTTTAGGGACCCCGTCTCAACATCACCTCTCTCTCTCTCTCTCTCCTGTGCAATAAAATCCCATCAAAGTTGAGGGTTGAGGAGGTTCAGCCCCTTTTATAAGCCAATCTATGGAAGCAAGGCATCTAGAGCCGGAGCAACTTCGGAATAAGTACTTTATCAATCATCAGAAGAGAAAAAAAAACTATGGAATGGGTCATAAGAATGAGAAAAAGGGGCAGAAAAACCATCCCAATTAACTAGCGAGCTCTCGTTTTGGTTAGTAGTAATGCACAGCCTTTCATTCACCTTCCAGAATAAAATAAATACAACATCTCAGATCATCAGAGGTTCTTCTCCATCAAAAAATAGGTATTCAATCCATTTGATGGTTTGTTGTGTCGGTAAGTGGTTCCACTGATCTGTATGGAAAGGTATGAAAGCCCCATCATACATGATATTTCCGCTGCTCCCATGGTAGATTAACCACCGTACCATATGCATGTATGCTTCCAGAATGCAACAAAATGTGTGAGCCCAGAGAGACTCCGCCCATATCCAACAAGAAAACTCAACAAGGATGCAACAAAATGTGTACACATAATGCCCAGCAAGGAAGATGGACCAAACCTATGTAGAGATAAGTGGCACTGTTCCAAGCCCAGAGCGACTCCGCCCAAATCCAGAAGTCACCCACACTGGCACCACTGAGACCATCAGAACAGACCTTCAACACCAGTAATGCCGCTGGAGGAAATCCAACAAATCCCAGCAATACGTTAAAAGCCGTTAGGGTGAGAGCTCTCAACCTCCCAAGCCTGTGCACAAGCCGTAATGGGTGGACCAGAAGACACATAGGGACTATCAACATAGCTCCAATCTGGGCCGTGGCAAAGTTAATAATGGACATGAGGCCCAGGCCAATCGCAGCAGCCGCGATCATCACAGCCTTCATGATAGCCCATTGTCTGTTTTGAGATTTAGGCACACTGACAGATGAATAAGGGGAACCTAAAATTCGGTACAATAAAAGGAGGCTGAAAATGGAGAGCGAAACCCAGGACAACGTGCTGATAGTGGGAGTCATCTCAGGCAATCGAGCAATCAGATAGGGAAGTAACAAAACAATGGCACCCCATAGATGAACTACAAACACCACCTTTGCAGCATGAAGCCATCTCCATGATTTGAGAGCAATGCCAGGCTCACTGCTAGAGGGAGAGCCAGATTTGTGGTTGCCTCTCATTGAGCTAGAACCCCGCCCATTAGCATCAGAGTAAAGAGCAGCGGCAACTATCGGAAGGGGCACGACAAGAAGCACAAAAGCAACCATATAGACTCCAACTGACACAAACTTACTTGGAGATGTCAAGAAGTACAGAAAAAATGACTGGTGAAACTTTTCGAGGAGATTATTTACTGACCGTATGACTCCTTCAATCAACCTAAAAAAAAATCAAGCATATTAAAACCCAAGTCAGTCAAAAATTATGATCCAAATTTAAAACCCCCATAGATAATCATGTTAAGAGTCATAAGACATTACATTACCTTATAATGGCTTTTGACCCACAGGAAGATAGAAGAACAAAATCAACGAAGATGTAAATTATTTATTCAAATCAGTTCTCCATCAACAAATCATTTTACAACATTTTTTGGAATCATGCTAGAATTTTGAGTAAAAGGTAAAATTTTCCATTTTTACAAGAAAATAGATGTCTTGCAAGAAATAAAAAATTAACAGTTTCTTACACCTGGACTTAATTTTGATGCTTAATGAATAGTGGTTAACCACTCAATATAGAATCTATCACAATTTAGCCAATGTAGAATACCACTTGATGCAGACCCAATAAGCCCGATTGCAGGCTGTTTTTTTTTTTTTTTTTGATAAATAAGGAAATAATTTTATAGAAATGAACCCTCAAGAGGGAAAAGGATGAGAAATACAAGACCCCCTGCAGGCCAACAAGCTAAAATACAATCGAGTCCCATTCAAACATCCAATCCTGAAATCTGATCTTAAAGAACAACGGAGACTGATGGCTCTAGGAAAAAAGAAGAAAGACAATCCCATCAGAAAGAGCTGCTTCCTCCATGTTTTGATTCTCAAAAATCCGCCTGTTTCTCCCACACCAAAGAGACCAGCAAACAGTGAAGGGCAGCCATCTTCAACCTCCCCTCCACGCTGCAAAAAGCCCTATCCCTTTGTCTTGGCTCCACTCCCACACAAGAGCCGACACTGCTGAATTATGAACCCAGACCCTTCTAAACTTTTGCAAGCATCTTCCCCACATGCCAAAGGCATACCTACAGTGCAGAAAAAGATGATTGCAAGACTCCTCTTGGCAACACATGTTGCACCGATTAGCAAGTGGAACTCCCCAGGACTGAAGGAGGTCTTGGGTTGGTGGTTTTCCAAGGAACAACACCCAAAGAAAGAAAGCCACTTTAGTAGGAACCTTGGAATTCCACAAAAATTTAGTTGGGCATTGAGTTGGAATAGTACCAATCAGCACCTTATAATATGAAGACAGTGAGTACCCCCCACTAGCATCACCCCACCACTCTTTGATCCTCGGCTGAACTGCAAATCTTTGAATTCTCAAGAATTTGCATAAGAGCAACCCCCTCCCTGATCTCCCAATCATTAAGATTTCTTTTTAGGTGAAGCTGCCAACTTATCCTGCCGTCATTAAGGATGATATGCTGCTGAACCCATTATCATGCAGTTGGTTTTGTCATATATCTCCAACCACAATGAGGATCTATACAGCTAAAGAGAAAAGATACCCAAATTTGGAGATTATTTGGAGATCTTCATGAAACCCACTTAAATTAGTCCGTTGTTTCCTTTTATCATTGTGTTGGCATTTAAAATCTTATTTTAGTTTTTATTAATCGATAAGAAGGAAAGATTTCATTGAAGGACAAGCAAATACAGCACAAGGGATGCCACCGGACCAAACAACTAAAGGAAAACAATACTATCCCACTCTAAGATCCACTGGAAGTATTTAACACCCCAGAACAAAGACAAGTGAATCTTATTTTACTTGTCTTCATCTATTTTAAGAATCCTTTAGCATGTTATTTGCTTGTTATCTAAGATATTAAGTTTTAGAAAGTTTATTTGCTAGAGTAATGCTGTCCAATAATCCATATGTTAAAATTAATAAACTAAAGTTGTCACAAGAGAAGGGTGAAGAAATGCCCTTCTGCTGCTGTCACCAATCTCTTTATACACCTACAACATAAGGATTGATCTGTCCCTACAATCCACTCAATCGTCCAAAGGGTCAAGCGAGGTTTATTCTTTCTATTGTTTAATGTGAAAAAGATTGTGAATTTGTTTGTCTTTAGTTGAATTTTTCTTGGATCAATAGATAATTTTTGCCAATCAGGTGGTCCCACAGCCGTGGATTGGAATCTTTACATGCGTCCACATAAGAGCAAACTGTGACCTCCTAATCCCAAGATTAAATTCAGATTTATTTATTTACTAATTTGTTTAGGTTTTTAGTAATTTCAGTGAACCAGGAGCAATGAAAATTAATTTATAAGATTGACTTTAGTTATCAGTTTTAACTTAAAATTATTTTTTCTAAATCGAATTATTATTAGTTATTTAGATGGGGATTTCCAAGCATTTATGGGAATTTTTAATTGTTATTGTTTAATCCTAGTTTAAATAGGATAGTCAAAAGTCCACAGGGTGGATTGTTGATGCTATCAAGCTGCTGTTTTTATGGAAAGGAAGATTACTAGTACTGGATTCATGATTGCTGAGTTTTACTTGAAATTTCTACTATTATTAGCTGATCATATGGAACATCAAAAGAATTCTGCTTGCTGAATTTTTTTAGTTGCTTATTCAAGAGTTGACTAGAGAGAATTCAACCCTATCTACCTATGCAATTGATGAGCTTATTCAATTCTTTGCTGTTCCAAAAATTTAAACTTTATAGACTGATATATAATGATTTGTTTCTAATCTAGAATCAGATTGTCTATTCACTTGACAGAATTTTCTTAATCAGAATCATTTTTAATTAGTATCATTCAGAATCAGTTCTCTTAACTTCTCTCCAGCAATAGAAGGGAAGATTACTGAATTATATATATATATATATGAAAGAAAGAAATTTATTGCTAAAAGAGAAGCAAAGCAAGGAACAAGAGGGGATGCGAAATCCCCACGAAGGGGAAGAACCTCAGCACCAAAACTACAAAGAAATAATACCGATGGAATGAGCCCAGTCCGTAAAAAGGGCCCCTTCTAAGAGGCCATAATAGCCTTTACAACGTTTGGCCCAAAACAAGACTAACTCCTTTGAGCGCCTATACACTTGAAATGCCGGCTCCGCATGACCCTTAAAAACCCTGTTATTTTTCTCCCTCCACAAAGCCCAACAAACTGTTGCCGGGACAAGCTTCCAAATTCTTTTCCCTAGATCACTAAAGACTTTCAATCACCAACTCAAAAGAAAAGCAGAAAGGTCCTAAGGAGATATAAATGGAACGCCAAAGCCACTAGCCATCCCACACCAAACCTCCCACGAAAAGAGGCAATGAATGAATAGGTGGGAGGAGGATTCCGCATCTTGATAGCATAGGACACAGACACTAGTTAAGAAAAACCCTTTCCTGCGAAGCATATCCATAGTAGAAATCTTGTCCCAAGCCACCATCCACAAAGAATTGGACCTTTGGAGGAGTTCCATTGTATCAGACTTTTTCCACAGACCCAATGCTTGAGGGGCTGTATTGAAAAAGTCATAGCAAGATTTGACAGAGAACTCCCCCTTTTCCCTAAGCACCAAATACGACGATCCTCAGCCCCCACACACCTTTGAACCATATAAACACCTCATAAAATCCGACACCCTCGATAGTTCCCAGTCGAACACATTCCTCCTCAACACTGGATTCCACACAACACTCCCCCCATGCGAAGATAAATAGGACTCAACCCGAACTGTTAGGTCTGCTGCTAGGGAAAAAATATCAGAGAAGTACAGTTTCAAAGGTCGCTCTCCACACCAAATATCCTCCCAAAAACTTACACGCCTACCACTTTCAACTTCATAAGCTAAGCCTCTCTTGAATGCACGAAGATGGGTCATAATGCCTCTCCAAATGCTGCAACCATAAGGTCCGCTCGCCACCCTGGGATGCCAAAACTCGTCAATGCACCTAATGCCATAGGCTCTGCTCCTCATGGCCAAAGCGCCACAACCACTTACATAACAGAGCCTTGTTCATCACTTGCAAACTACGAATGCCAGTTCCCCCTTTCTCCTTTGGAGAGCACACAATATCCCAAGCAACCAAGTGCATCCCCTTTTCAACATCCTTCCCCTTCCAGAGGAAATCTCTACAAAGTTTCTCCATGGATTTACACACATTAGCTGGCAACACCAACACTGATAAGAAAAGTATGGGAATACTTGCCAAGGATGCCTTCATTAGAGTAAACCTCCCTCCCTTAAACAAATATCGGGCTTTCCATCCAGACAGCTGCTTCCTCATTTTGTCAATCACCCAACTCCATACATCTTTCTGCTTATAATTAGCGCCAAATGGTAAACCCAGATACGTCACCAGAAGTTGGCCCTGCCTACACTCCAAATCTGAAGCAAGCTGAGACAAATTAGGAACCTCCCCTACCACTATGATAGAACTCTTGGCCAGATTCAAATGAAGCCCAGATACTACTTCAAAACATCTCATGATACATCGAAGCATCCTTATTTTCCTTTGAGAGTTATCACAAAAAATGATGGTGTCATCCGCAAACAGCATATGGGAGACAACCACCTCCCCCTGCCCCAAAACAAAGCCTTCAACCATGCCCACTTCCAAAGCCCTCCCAACCAATCTACCCAGGACACCGACTATCAATAAAAATAAGAGAGGGGATAATGGGTGACCCTAACACAATCCCCGACTACATCCAAAGTGACCTTTTGGCACTCCATTGATCAGAACCGAGAAAGATGCCAAGCTGAAGCATTTCCGCATCCACTCTTTCCATCGAACCCCAAACCCATGTCGCCTCAAGAGATACATAAAAAAATCCCAATTAACGTGGTCATAAGTTTTTTCTAAGTTCAGTTTACAAATCACCCCTGGCATACCTTCCCTAATACGGGCATCAATGCATTTATTAGCACACAATACACTATCGACCATAGCTTTTCCTTGAAGAAAAGCACCCTGCTCCTTAGAAACAATCTGGGGAAGCACTTCTTTGAGACATAAAGCAAGGCATTTTAAGATTATTTTGTAAGTACTTCCCACCAGACTCACTAGCCTAAAGTCAGATAGCCTAGCAGCCCCTTCCTTTTTAGGGATCAACACAATGTATGAGGCGTTACTCCCCTTATCAAGGAACTCCTTCTCGTGAAAATCCTTGAACACCAACATCAAATCATCTTTAATCACCTCCCAACAGGCTTTGTAAAAAACAATGGAGAATCCATCTGGACCAGGAGCCTTGTCCCCATCAAGCATCCAAACGGTCTTTTTAACTTCCTCTTCCTCAAAGGGTCTTTCCAACCAAACCGTCATACCATCCTCTAACTGAGGCAAATGCAATCCATCCACTTTAGGTCTGAAAGGTCTTTACTCAATGAACAAAGTCTTGAAATATTCTTCCACATGCCCCTTCATTTCCTCCTCGATCACTACTCTCTCATCACCAATAATCAAGCTGTGAATATCATTGATAGATCCTCGGGTAGTCGCTATCTTATGAAAGAACTTAGTATTTTGATCCCCCTCCTTTAACCATTTGACTCTAGATTTCTGTCTCCACATTACCTCCTCCATCTCTAAGACTATCAAACTCTAAGCGGGTATCCCTCCTAGTAGTTCTTTCATCTTCTTCCAAACCCACATCCTCCTTCCTATCCCATTTCTTGATCTTCTTCAAACAAGATTCTTTCTTCCTTTCGATAGAACCAAACACTTCCCTATTCCACGTTCTAAGGTGATCCTTTATGCCTTTTAATTTCAACCGGAATTTTTGTCCTGGCGGACCAGTCACCTCTATCTCCCCCCAACATCCTCTTATCAACTCCACAAAGCCGGGCTCCAAAAGCCACAAAATTTGGAACTTAAACGAGAAAGGACCCGAGCGGGTGTTCTTTTCCCCCGTTTCAGCAAAATGGGAGTATGGTCAGATCCTGATCTGGGTAAAGCCTGAGCATGTACTAGAAAAAAGTAATTGTCCCATTTAATTGATACCAAGAATCTGTCAAGCTTACTCATGATTGGTCTCTCCTGAAAATTTGACCATGTAAATCTTGCCCCTGATAAAGGCACATCAATGAGCTCATTCCGGTCAACAAAATCACAAAACACCTCCATACCCCTGGACCTACTAGCCATCCGATTCCTTTCCTCAAGATATAGTACCTCATTAAAATCCCCCCCCAATGCACTAAGGAAGCTCCCGTGTAGAGTGGATAACCTCCAACTCCTCTAAGAACTCATCCACCTTGCTCCCTCCACAAGCCCCGTAAACACCTGTTAGCACCCATCTTTGATTGTCCCCTTTGAAAGCAGCTTCAATTGAGACTGAGAATGTATCAATCCATGTATCGGCACACACCACCTACTCACTATCCCAACATAATAAAATTTCTCCTGAAGCCCCCATAAAAGGAAGAAAAATCTAACCTAGCTCCTTGAAGTGACAAATACTATTCACCACATCCCTGTCAATTGCTGCTAGCTTAGTCTCCTGCAGAATTAAAATGCCACTGTTGCTTCTTCGAACAAGTTCTCTAACCAACCTCCTCCTATCCCCACTCCCTAACCCCCGCACATTCCATGAAAGAATATGGCACTTCATCGACCACCAGCACGAGTCCATCTACACCTCCTCAGAGAACTTTCTCCTACCTCCCCACCCTGTTTCTCGTAAGATAAGCCCCATTGTAAATTCTTTAGCTCCCTTGGAATTTTCTCATGATCGCCACCCTGATTGGTACCTCCCTGTCCCCTACTTACCACAGCCCTCTTCTCCAATTCCGCAAACAATTCCCATGCCATGGACTCTAAACCCACAAAGGATAGCCCTAGCACACCACTCACCACTTCAATTTTGTCTAACACCCATTCTGATACAGACGTGATTGGTACTTCGTCTATGGCTTGAACCTCCCAAGGAACCATAGCTAAATTAGCGTGATGCCTCTTAACAGACTCCCTAATTGAGCAGCAGAACTCCAACCCATAGCATTGTTTGACCAGGGGTGCTGAGACCCCCCACCCACACACCATACCTGCTCTTCAGAGACAGCACCAGGCTCCCAACACTCAATACGGTGTTCGGGAGTATCAAAAAGTTCTTGGTCTACCTCGAGCATGCGACCCATGTTGCGTCTCAACTAAACACAAGTAGCATCATCTCCACCCAAATCGTAACCCCATTCCGAAGAGAAATCTTGCTCCCATAATCCCAACCCACGATCAGCATAGGGATTTTTCCTCAGATGCAACTCCAGATCAGGTAATACGAGAACTGGGGGTGAAGATAGAGAAGCTTCCACATGGATCCCTCCCTCAGTCGACGTAGAAAGGCAAGCCCTAGCCTCACGATCCACCATCATATCCAAACCAGAGCTACCATAGCCTGAATTTGAAGTCAACGTCAACTCCGATTGGCATCCTACATGCACATCCCTAATAGCAGCCATGATCGTCGATTCCATCGCTCCGTCGGTGCCTGAGATGCAACAGCAACTTCAGGATTTTGTCTAATATAACCAGCAACTTCGTTAATTACGAAAGGCAACTTCCCACAATTTAAATCCCCGTAATCCCCTCCCACATCGTTAGCACTAGCATGAGGCCCCTTCCGATTTTCAAAATTACGTTAGACCATTCCACCTCTTCCACTCCAGCAAACTGCCCCTCCCGATTTTCATAATTACTTAAAAACCCCTTCCCTAAGTTGCAGATCCCATTGAGCCCATGACACTCTCTGAGGGCCTCTCTACCATGCCAAACTGCCCCTCCCGGCTTCCATTATTACTGCGCCCCCCTTCCATCAATTTAGGATTAGGGAATGACTTCAATACCCATTGTTTTGTCGGTATATTAAAACCTTTTCCGTTAGAGGAAATAAAAACTTCCTACCTCTTCTGATCTGCCCCAGATGCTCTTCCGACACCACGTTCTTGGAGTGCAGAAGAGGATTTGCTCCATGGTGTTGTCGTGATTGGTTGTTCGCACCTCTACTATCCCGACGAGCCATCGTATTCTGACCAAGCAATGAGTCTACAGGCTTGTCAGAATTTTGAATTTCAAATTTCTTGATTCTTCCTCAACCACTCCCAGCTTTTCTGGCCAGAAAGAACCGGCACACTCCAGCAAAGTCGAGCAAATCTGTATTCGGAATTCCCTCCCCCTATCAAACAATGATATAACCCTAGGGATTTTCTCCAACGGCCCATCCCAGATCCAAATCCAGGCTTCGTCCAGCTTCAACCTGCATCCGGTAGCCTCATCCAACCTAACGAATCCACCACACAAGCCCCCGATAGCCTGGAAGAAACCAGGGGACCACAGGTGGAGAGGAAGCTCCTTCACAGCAATCCTCCTATGGCCCACATCTGGATGGTGTGCCAAAACCCCATGATCCCATCTCTGAACTGTAACCCCCTTTCCACCTCCCACCATCAGTCTCCTCAGATTTATCAAGCAATACGAGACCTCATCAGTTTCAGGTAAGACAAGGCATCTCGTACAATCATACTTGCACCACGCCAAGTTTTGATTGAGGTGCAACACCTTCCGAATGTAAGTGCATCTCCTCTCATTTCAAACTTATGTCCATCTTAGTACAGACCACTACCCTTCCTAGTCCCCCATCACCGACTCCTTGTTGTATATGGTTAGGAGGCCCAACCTCCCATCCACAACAATGATTTCACCCCCAATTTTAGGGGGGGGGGGGGGCTTTGGCGGTGGCACAATGTGGGAAGGTTCTGGCCAAAGAGGGAACCCCACTTGATTGGTCTTCACTCTGCCACAATCCTCAGCCACCTCCAAAAGGCCTCGTCCACCTCCAAAAGGCCTCGTCGCAAATTACCCCAGCCAGACCCTCCATGGCCTTCCGGAATGGCCACTGATTTCTCCTTCCCAGATTCATCCAACACCGATAACAAAACAAATCTACCTCAAACATTTGTCCAACGCTAGATTAAAACTACTTTTACCCTTTCCTTCTTAGATCTGATCAGTCGTCGGTTTGGCTCCCATCTTATCGCCTGTGATAAACATTCCGCTAACCAAATCACAGAACTCTTCCGGATCAGCACCCT
>JAOXJP010043552.1:0-16298 GCA_025762735.1 Platanus orientalis
TTAACTGTTAAACCTCTTTTAGGATTTTGAAGTCAATCACATTTGATGGTCATATGTTGACAATAAAGCATGCTATGTCAATTGCTTCAGCCCAAAAAGTTTTTGGCAAATTTGCTTGCAATCTCATACATCTTGTTTTTTCAAGAAGTGTCTTGTTCATCCTTTCTGCTACACCATTTTGTTGTGACCAACTTGGTGTAGTAAAGTGCCTTGTAATAACTTTATCCTTACAGTACTTAATGAATTCCTTATTTTTATATTCAATTCCATTATCTATCCTTAAATATTTGACTTGTTTTTCTATTTATTTTTCAACTTTGACTTTCCATTGCTTGAACTTGGTAAAAACGTTAAATTTTTTGCTTCATAAAATAAACACATGCCTTTTGAGAAAAATCATTTATAAATTTGACAAAATAAATAGTTCCACCTTTAGAAGATATACACTTACGGGTCCCCACACATCGAAATGTATGGATTACAAAACTTCATTGCTTGTATGTTGTTTTGTCTTGAAACTGACATTACATTGTTTTTCATACAAGTAATACTAGCAAAAACTAAGTTTACATATTTTCACCATTGTAAGTAAATTCCATTTGTGAAGTTCTAACAACCATTTCTCACTCATATGGCCTAATCTCATATGTCATAGAATAGTATCATCAGTATCACAATCAACAAGAGTAGTTATAGCTGCTCCACCTGTAATTGTACTCTCTATCAATTTGTAGAAGTTTCCTTTCTTTTTTCCTTCATGACAACCATAACTCCCTTAATGACTTCAAGAGCTCTACCCGTTGCTGTGAAAGTATATCCATTCGAGTCTAATGCATCCAAGAAAATTTAAATTTTTTTAAAATTCGGGATATGCCCAGCCTCTCAAAGAGTTCTTACCATGTCATCAAACATTTTAATTTTAATGGTTCATATTCCAATGGTTTTGCAAGCCACATTATTACCCATTAGAATAATACCACAATTATAAGGACTATAAGTATCAAACCATTCCCTATAAGGGCACATGTGATAAGAACAACTAGAATCTAAAATCCACGTTTTAGCAAGATAATCCATACCTGTACTGACCGAGAGAAGATCTTCATCACTGTCTAAAATGTCTGCTGCCATGCTAGCCTGATCTGAAAATTGTTTCTTTTTCTTTTTTCTTTTCCTTCAAATCTTTTTGGCATTTTCTGTAATCCCTTTTCTATATCCTTCATTTTTTTTGTCATAATAGCACTCAAATTTGCTATTACTTTCCTTTGATTTTGAACGTGACCTCTCTTTGTTTTCAGACCATCTGTTTTTACTTCTTTCATGATAATAACTTAATTCACCCTTAGCCACTAACCATTTCGCTTATGAATTGTTTCTTAGCTTTCAGAGTGTTTTAGTCTCCAATAAAACCACTGTCACATCATCAATCTTGAGAGTAACTTTTCCAACTAATAATGTGGTTACAAAGGTATCAAAGGAAGCTGGAAGAGAAGTCAAAAAAAGTGTCTTATCATTCTCTTCAATTTTCATCTCAATACTTAAAAGTTGAGTAATACTTTTATTAAAGACATTGAGATGATCCAAAATATTAGTTCCTTCATCCACCCACAATTGATATAATTGTTTTTTCAGGAACAATTTTTTGTGAGCAATTTTGATAGATACAAATTTTCTATTTTTTTCTATAATCTTGCAGCAGAAGTTTCATTTAAAACATTGTATTTTACCTCTAGTGTGAGATATAAGCGGATGGTGCTCATTGTCTTCATCTCAAGTTCTTCCTAGTCACCGTCAGACATAGTTGTCGTCTTCTTTTCCTTACCGAATAATGTTTTGATTAGCCCTTGTTGCACCATCATATCTTTAACTGTACTTTACCACAGACTAAAGTTATTTTTCTCGTCAAAGAGATCCACCTCAAACTTGGCCATCGAGAATCCTTTCCCCGCCATAGTACTGAACTCCGGTAATCAAAAACTTATTATTAATTATTCTCTTCCTTGGTCGAACCTGATGCTCAGAATTCACTTGTTGTGTTTTGTAGCAAATATTCTAGTATGAATTAACAAGAAAATAAATAAAACCAAGCCAAAACACATAAATATTAAGGGATACAAAGATTTATGTGGTTCGATGATGTCCCTACATCTACAGGAGAGAAACAATCTTCTTCACTATGTAATATGAAAACTGTACAAGAATATGTGTGGTTCAAACCCCGAAACCCACACCAAAGCCCGTGTACACCCTTTCTCTCAGCCTTTCTCAAAACCCTAAAAAAATCAATAAGAAGAATTCCTTGTGCAACTACACTTTCTTTTTTTTTTTTCCCTAATTTTAAATTAGATTTTGCTTCACCTAAAGTTGTTCAGTCTGACTCCCCTTTGAGAATGAGTCTTTTTAAATCAAACTCAAGCCGAGCTAATGGCTGTGGCTGTAAAGCAAAGACAAAACTGACAATAATGTTGGGCCTGTTATTAAATTTTGTTAACAGGGATACATTATGGTAGTGTGGCAGTGCTCACCCATCTGAATTCTTTAATAAAAAATCATATTAACAATGTGTTATCTCCAAGCTATCCTTTTAAAAAACTGATGGCTTTGGTCTTATGAAAAATTAGTAGACTGCTCAGGCAAATGACTTGGTCTATTGAGAAGTAAATTAACAAATTCTCCCAAAACCCTAAGGTGTTAGGAGAGTTATGAGTTAAATATGTTTATTATATTTCAATACTTACCTTAATGAGGGATACTCCTTAGACAATGAATGTGAGGGAGCTAGGTGCAAGTTCCTAAAATGTACACATGTGTGCACAAAGAGTATGGATGCATCCATGGAGAGGTTCAAACTCGTTGATACCATATTAAGAAGTAAAGTAACAACTCTCCCAAAACTATAAGGTCTTAGTTAGAGAGAGAGAGAGAGATAGAGAGAGAGAGAGAAGAAGAAGAAGAAGAAGAAGAAGAAGAAGAAGAAGATTATGATGATGATGATGATGATGACGACGGAGTGCTCTCCTCACTCGCCTTCCAAATAGTTTAAAGGACTGAAATGAATGTCAGAGATCTTTCCATAGTCCAAGTTCATTCTTTTTTAAGAAAACAGCCAATAACATCTTTTCAACCACTTGGGTTGGGATCATCTGTGGTCTAAGTTAACCGAAGAGGAGAGATATCAACCAATAAAAAATCAGCATGCAACATGATATTTGACAAAGGGTGTTTTAGTAAATATATATGATACTTGACCAAGACACCCATTATTAGGCATCAAGCATCGTGTCATGCATTGATTGGTAATGGTTTGATATTTTTCCACTCAGACTAAAGAACTCCAATCACTTTGATTGGGAAACGATAGGAAATTTAAAAATAAGGGAATAAAATTTAATCCCTAAGGAATCTTATGAAATCAATAGTTCCAACCACAATGACACTTTATGTGGCACTGCTCTTAAGCTTTTACCCAAAAAAATAAAAAAATTGTGGCACTGTTCTCTCATTTTGTTTTATTTTGGCATTTAACTTATGGATGAAACATTACAGTACCTCCGCAATTAATCCTTTAAATTATAAAAGGATTGGGTCATCTCCAACGGATGCTGGAGTGGCTTCCTCCAGCATCTATGGCGCATTGACACTTGTCCCATTGAATGATAATATGATCAACAGAAGTTACTTTCTATCAGTCCGTTACCATTCGCAGGACAGGTGTCAAACACATCAAAGATGTTGGAATGATTTCCAACATCATCTGCTTGATACGATCCTGTGCCATTATTAAATTGAAATGAGCTAATGGCATGAAAAAGCTCATAGATCATATTGCTACAATCTCGACCAAGTTATGGCCTTGAAGATATCCAATGTGGAACCCACCCAACAAGGTGTCTACTCATGCATATGCATCATCTCCACTATTAATGGTGGGTCCTTCAACTAAGGGACCATCTTGGCCCTTGGGTATGGGAGACAAAATCATCTCGAATCCGATGTAAGTAAATACACAAGGGTATAGGAAGGTGTTTAGTAAATATACAATAAAATATGTCTTTGTATATTAATCAAAATACCCTTTGTCAAGCATTGTGTCGCATGCTAGATTGGTTCTGATGCCCAATCTATTTTGGGGATGGTTTAAATTTATTTATGGGTGCTGAAGATTTAGCCGACCCTAAATAGTTGGGATAAGGCTGTTTGTTGTTGTTGTTGTGTTGTGTGCTGAAGATTTGAAGTCCACCTAGTAAGGGGTCCAATCTAAAGAGGTTGTCAATGCCATTTACTTATAGCCCAAATCCTCTCCTGTTCGCACTTCTTTTTTATATTATTTGTGATCATGAGCGGTTCACGTGTACCTCAAAAAAACTAAAATCATCTTTCTGGAGGGTGATTTTCACTTTTTTGGGGGGTGCATGTGTGCCTCCCATGGTTGCCAAGAAAAAGAAAAAGAAAAAGAAAAAAAAACCCTTGCGAACAAGAGAGGATCCTGAGACCAAATATCAACATGATTAGATGATTTAAAGCATGAAGGTGCTCAAGACCTTCCTATGGGTCCTTAGCTCCAGACCCAATGTTTGCTCTTCAATAATCATAGCAGCATCTTCTCTCCCTCAATTATATGGCTGGTTAACTTTTTACACCTGAAATAGGATATCTTTTATGCCCAAATGATGACTCTGAGTTGGCCATAACAATGAGTATTCTGGAATCCTCCTCTTATATATATATATATATATATATATATATATATATATATATATATATATATAGGAAGATTTGGTGTTATATTCGAATTCTTAGTCACATCAGATTCTGATCCTGTGGCTTAAGCATTAAATTCCAATAGGGTGTTGTCTGGAAGCCAAAGAGAGGGAAGAGAAGGGTCCCACCATCAAGTTGGAGCAATGGGTATCACCACTTTCCAACATGGGTTTGCAACATTGAATTAAAAACATATCTCATATTGCATTCCTTCCCTCAAAGCATCATAGAATCCATTTGTTAATGTTTGCTGATGAAATGACTCCTCACCAAGCTCCCCCACCCTTGAAGAGAAACCCACCTATAAATATCCCACATGACATCTTTCGGAATATAAATTCTTTGCTTGCTGTGAGAGAGAGAGAGAGAGGTGATGGAATTGCACTCAAATGTTCTCTTGACTATCTTTCTATAGTTTGACCAAGACAATGAACATGAAAAATATAAAATAAGTGCAATGTTCCACCTTCCGAAGTGTGACCCTAATCAAGAAAACATTTAAACTTACTAATTATTGGGAAAAAAAGAAATCTTAAGGCGACCATCTGTTTGGCACATCACCACATGAGGACCCATAACTAAGCAAAGAAGAGAGTTTAGAGTTGAGATTGAAGAAAAGTGTATCCTAAAATCTCACCATTTATGGTAATCTGTTTTCCTTTTCATTATTAGTGTATTAAGATTTAATTACATAAATGATTCTGCAGTTATTTTTATCCCTTTACCTATTGTTGTATTCAAATGAACCATTTTGAGATTTGCAAGGTGTAATAGTTGGATAATGACATAAAGATTAAGTAGTCTAATTAGTAGGTTAAATTCACATGAGGGCCTACCTTTTAATATTGGATTGGAATCTATTGACCACCAATATCTTATTTTTGTACTAGCATGAATCACCTTTGATACAAATCTAATGATTAAAAATAGAACCCTCACTAGATCATGACTATAAAAGAAAAAGGGAAGGATTTTATTCAATGAGGGCGTATTGTACTTTGTAAATTTAGATTAGGGTATACATATCACTCATACCCAACCTTGTATTGGCATGAATCACCCTCTAACACCATTTTTTATTTTTTTTATGAATAGATATTTATTAAAAGAAGAAGAAAGAATGAAGGAATACATGGAAGCTACAAACCACAGGATACCAATCTGAATATAACAAAGGGATACCTCACTCATTGTGATATCAATATTCAAAAAAGGTAAATATCTTATTTTAATTTTTTTTAATGTAATAGACATTATTAAAGTAACCCTTTTAAAAAAAAATAATATTCTGACACATACTCCCTAAAAATTAGGTATCACCTTTATGAACCCCATGATCCTCTCTAGTGGAAGCTAGTAGCTATATGTATTTTAGGTGCATTGAATTCATTTGGGTGAGTGTTTTGACATTTTTACCTCTTCTAGTCAGCCCGTGAATACATCTACAGGCTTCCGCTACAGATGAAAGCTCGATCATGCCTTAAGGGCTCCTCTTATCAGGATTTGGGCACTGGTTATCAGGACCCAAATAGAATTATTGCCATTAGGCTATGTTTAGATCCCTAGAGTCCATAATCCAAACTGCCATAGGAGTTGGCTGATTTAAGTTGGACTTGACTGACTTTGTCTGCCTCACTAGATTTGCCTGCTTTATCTCCTTAGCCCAACTCCCATGACTACTAAGAATTTGAAGTTCCACCTAAATTTGTGCAGTTTGAAGTCTAAATAAGTGTGGGAATTACCTCATCAAAGAACTCTGAACTAACACATCTACCAAAAAAATCTACTCTAAATAATCACTTAACCCTCCTAAGCTATCGAGAATTTCAACCCCAAGGATTCATACACAACATTAAAGAAAGCTTCTGTTACATAAACCCCTAGGCCGAAGAAACAAGTAACAAATTAGAGACTGAATAAATCAATAACTGACTAGAAACACACTCCTAAGTCCGCCCATATAATACAGGGTGGCAATGAATTGGGCTGGGTTGGTAAGAATTGATAAAATAAGCTATCCTATTTATTTATCCAATAAAGAGGTACAAATCCAAATAAATATGGTTTTCAATAATGTACTTAGAGTTGACTGGAGAAAATAGATGCTGAAGAATGGGTCTTGATAATAATTAGGTTGGATCCGGTCATTCAAGTTTAGATTGAGATATGTCGACTCAATCTACAACAACAACAGCAGCTGCCGCCTTATCCCAATTATTTGGGGTTGATTACACGAATCCTATTCCATCATTCCAAACAATGAATTTCTAATATTCATGTTTAAATGGTTTGATTGGGTTTTTATGTCGGCTTTCAATCTGATGCAACCCCTCTCCTTTGTCCAGACTAAGAACTGATCATGCCAGAAGATATCAACAAGAACTACTGGTCAACACCTAAAAAAAAATCAGGATTTTAGTGTCTATAACTACCTTTGTTGGGGTCACTACCCTGGAACCTCAATTCCATTGTTTTGGCATGAATCCTTTGTCAAACCTTACTCTCGTAAAATTGAGAACCCAGTTCAGTTCTACTCAACTTGTGCTCATTACTTGAAGAACAATCTCTCTCATGAAATTCTCAGAAATGTCCAATGACTAGATATTATAATTTTAACAAGTTTTTTGGAAGGTTCCTCATAACCTTCTTAGTTGTTTTCGATCTCAAAGAGAGAAAATTACATTCCATTCCATACATCTTCTAATGCCGCATGGATGCCAGAACCAACAACGCGTTCCTTTATAGCAGCATGAGAACAAGACGTTCAATGCATTTCAAACAAAGCTCCGACATCTCTCTCTCTCTCTCTCTCTCCCCCCCCACCCCTCGCCCTCTAATCCTGTCGATATCCCTTTTCCCTCAACAACAGTGAACTAAAGATAAAGCAAATAAGCAAAGTATATTTATCTTCTGTTAAGAAAAGGCGCAAACAAACAAGATATAATCACACACACACACACACACACACACAAGAGAGCAATTTACATGATTTGGGAAGATCGTATATATCTACGAAGTCACACCAATTCCACTATGTTTAAAAGAAAGATGGACAATTGTTCTGCAATAACCGCCTCTCACTTTCAAACAAACCAAAAAAAAAACTTGTAGGGAATTAAGAGTTTTGTACGTCGGGGTTGTTTTGTATTTCAAGGTTGTACAAACAATACTCATAAATCAGCAGTATTCCCAACTGTTAATCGAGCTCCATCATCAACATTTTCAACCAATTATTAGTATAATTAGATCTTCTCTTTAGAAAATCCTAAAATCACTCTTACATGTAACAATGACACTGCAAGGTGAGGTTCGAGTATTATACTTTTTACATTCTTGTACCCTATGTCCCCTTAATTACCTGATATGTTCCTATAAAATCTCTCTCATTTTATGGATCCAGATTATGGTACCTAAGTCCTCTGTCCTTTAGGTTAGATTCTGGTTTATTGTTAGTAATTCACAATTTATAAGAGAACCCGGTTGCTTCTATAATCCATATTTTTTTGGTTCCTCTTGGTATGTGGAGTAGTTTCTTTTTATATACTTATTTTTAACAATACTTTAATTACCTTTATTTTTTAGGAAAGTAGCTTGAGCTTATCATTTATGTTGAAATATCCTCGATATTACATCTGTCCTCAGAGATGATTTGTGTGATACAATCAAAGGGTTTGAAGTTTCCCAATAATAAGAAAGACAGTTATTTGCCACAAAATTGTCATTTAGAGGCTAAATTTCTAAATGTGCCACATTCATGCAGCCAAAGGGAACTGCTTACAAACCAAATTACCTGGGAATGCTTTGTAATTATCTGCTTAACAAGTGATTTAGATAACTATGATTTGCATGCAAGGATCCCATGTTACTCTCTAATCTCTTTTAACATAACGAAATTTCTAAATTTTATGAATCTAATTCTATGATTATCTTTCTTCTAAGCGTGGCTAAGTTGCTTTATCCAAATTTATTCTGAAAAATTTCTTCAAAATATCCACATGATTAATTCTTAGAAGGTCAAAGTGGTATTCATTGGATTTCAAAATCCTTACTGTTTCTTCTCTCTCCCATTTGAGATTATTGCCCACTCCTCTCCCCCGTATCCTTATAAGAGTATAAAGCACCCTTCTCTCTCTTATCAATATTGCATTTTTTGTCCCATCTCCCTCTTAACATGTGCATCTTTTTATTATATGCCATACACTAGTGATTAAAAAAAAAGCAACAATGATGATGATGATGATGATGATGATGGTAACAGTAGTAGCTTGCAAAATAACAGTGATGATGATGATGATGATGATAGTAGTAGTAATAGTTGTAGTAGTAGTATTGAAATAATCTTAATGAATTAACTTGCTAATGCCTCTCACCATGGATAGATACTTAATCGATGTTCATCATCAAGGTTGGATGGCTATATCCCACTTTTTATGATAAACCAAAAGGTTCACCATCTACTTAAAAAAAAAAAAAAAAAAATTTCCTTGTGATTCTCCTTAAGAATTCCACATCTATTATTCTTTCTATCCTAAATGAGACCCACCAAGTACAAGTGGTAATAGCAACATTAGCAACAATAGCAACGATAGCAGTAATAGTAGTGACAATTGAAACTAATCACCTAATGGATCCTACCTTATCTCTATATTTAATCAATGTTCACCATCGAGATAGGACTACCATGTGGTCCCCCCATTTGATGAATTTTACCTTTTATATTGCTGACAGTGACAATTCAATCCACATGTTGCGTGTTTGTTACATTGTGCAAATTGTTACTTTAGATAGGTCATGATAATTTTGTATACAAGTGTTGAATTTATGTAGGATTCATCATTTTACTGAATCCTACCTTAGAAGATGAATGATGAGATCAACCATGTGTAATAATAATAACAATGATTATATTACGTCTAAATAATAAATGTAATAATAAACATAGTAGTATATTGAAATTAATTTTAAAAACTAAATGATAATATTTAATATTTCTTATATGAATAAAATAACTATAAAAATAATTTAAATTTCAAATGCAGCTTACAAAATATATTAACAAAGAAAAAACTATAAAAAAAAAATGCGAATTAAGTTATATGTTTGAAATTATTTGATAAAATATCTTATAACAAAAATGAAAAATTATGGTTATGGTTACATGATTCATAAATAGTGAGAAATGATAAAAAGTGCACAGATGTGATTATTGACATTAGTTAATATTTGAAATGATAATATATTATTATATAAAAGTAAAAGTTAGGTTAGTGATTTTATATAGTAAGCCACATGCATAGTTTGTTCCATGACCCCACCTCTTTGAGAGTAGGGTTTGGCTGAGATAAAACGAGGAGACACTTGCCTTGACCCAACATCTAATCTAAATATAGGGCGGTGCCGAAAATGAATTAACTATGTCTTCAAGAAAGCTTTTTATTTTGGGTAAAAATATATTCAGTTAAACTAAGAAAATGCAAATACAATTTGTAACACTGGAGACTCCAAAAGAATGCGGTCCTTAAGCTAGGGGTGTCAACAAGCCAAGCTTTTCTAGCTTTGCTCAGGCTTGTCACATGAAGGCACTCAAGCTTGGCTTAGGCTTGTAAAGGTAGGTTTGGAGAGTTCGCCAAAAAAAAAAAAAAATAGGCCCTACAACCTAATGTCACATTTACCCAATATATATATATATATATATATATATATATATAACCAAATTGAGCTTTTAACAAACCGTAGCTTGACTTCAGCTAACTTTGGAAACAAGCTCAGGTTCAACTTGTTGTGCTTAAAACAAAGCACAGGAGCCGAGCCGAGCCGAGCCAAGCCAAGCCAAGCCAACCCAAGCATGGTAATAGAATATCAGTGAGATTATTGATCTATAACTTTTATTCTATTCTTGTTTTTATAAATGAACGAGTAATTTAAGTAGGAGATGAGGTTTGATAAATTTGAAACTATGTCTTTTTGTTTTTGTTACATAATTTGATACATTTTTTTTTTTTTTTTTGATAAGAAGTTTGATATTATGTGATTAAACTAACATTGATTTCGTTACTTGTAATATAATAAAATGATTTTTATGTATTATTCATTCAAATAATTGAATATTCAATATCATTGTATTCATTAACACATAAAGTCATACCTGATTAAATTATATTATTTATAAAAACTATTTTACAATATTGTTCTTTTTCCCCCTATACATTGGCCTTTTCATACCACCAATGCATTGATCAGCCATTGGTCTTTGCTGGTATTTTTTTTTCTAGTTAAGAAAAAGTGCTTGTTCATGTTTTGTTTTGTTTTTGTTTTTTGTTTTTAAACTAAAGTCTTGTTCATGTTGAACTATACAAAATATTAAAATGAAACAGATATTCTCGAATAAAATAACATAAAATAAGAAATAAAAAGTGAGTGTGAGAGATGGGAGGCACACTCCTTCAAAGAAAGAGGAGCAACAAAATAGAGAAAAAGTTGAGATAGAGAGAGACAGAATGCCACCCCTCTCACATAGAAAAAAGATGGTGGGAAAAGTTCTTTTTGTACATACTGCGTTGATGGTGATGATGATGATGCCTGCAAGCTACAATAACAACAACAACAACAACAACAAATTCACCCCTTTACTCACAGTTCTCATCTTCTCTTTACTGCTTTTCCTTCTCATAGCATGGAGGATCTCTTCTTCTTCTTCTTATTCATCTTCTGCTCACCTTTTTCTCCTCTGAAGTTGTTACAGTGACAGCCCATGAAGCAAGGACAAGTAAGGAGCGATGGAGAATAAGTGCGGGTGCTGGGCAGCACTCAGGCAAAGGGTCAAGGGGGCCTGCAAGTCTTCTGCTTCCAGAGACTCTGCTAATGCTCTCCCTCGAACTAGTCTCGTTTATGATGCAGGTATCATGGCTTTTGATCATCAATTAAAGGTTTTTGTTTGAAATTCTGATATGGGTCTCTGCTAAATTGGAATCCCATGTATTTCTTTATTGATTTGACTCTTCAGCGAAATGCTGAAGGTGTTTCTGTGAATGGTTCTTCTCTGTCTTTTTGTTTCCCCTTTCTTTTCTTCAGTCAAGAAGTATTTGCAAGTTTAGATCCTTTTTCGTGTCGTGTTTTCTGGATTGCTGCAATTATCTGATTTCTTATGCTTTTCGTGATGTTTCAAACTACTCTGGTTTAGATTTTGTACTACTATAATTATGTAAGATTGGTGTATTACAAGCAAGTGGCAGATGCATGAACTTTAACAACTGGGGAATGGGTTTGTCTTTTTTTTTGTTCCTTCAATTTTTTTTTTTTCATTTTCAGTAAGCAAGAATCTGTGCCTGTTGAGGCCCTACATGGATTTCCCCTGTTTCCAAGGGAGCTTAAAAAATTGAGCTGTTATTCCTCTAGCAAGTTTTAAAGGAATCTGAATAAGTTTTTATTGTTCATATGTTTTGAAATAGTGGTATTTTGACAAACTTCTCACGTTGAGTTCCTGCTCTGATGCAGCCACCAAAATCGGTCAACTGTGTAGTACCAACTAGGAAGTACAATTTTTTCTTCTTGTTCTTTGTACAAGATTTTGTGCTAGTTGAAATGTTATCTGGGTTCTCTCTGAAAGCTGTACAGATCAGGTCTTTGGTTTTTTTCCCAAAGTTTGAATGAAGTTAAATTTGTTTATTTAACTTCAATTTTGGTTGAAGTTGGAATCCAGGGAAGAGATCCTCATGCTCCGTTACTGAGAAAGCTGCCACTAAGACTAGATACTTCAATGGTAGCGACTGTGAATTGGGTTTCCGTGTATACCTTCTCTATCTGCTTAAAGGATTCTTTGACAATTGAGTTCTTGTCTGAATTATCTCTATTTCTGCAAATTTTGCATTCTCATGTTTCTTGCTAAGATTGGAACCAAGCCGAACTAAATTCATCGTATTTCAATCATGAAAAAATAGCAATACAAGTAAGACATCTCATACACTGATTCTGTTAATGCAGCCACTGAGACCCGATACCTGAATGCTAGCAACCGGGAGCTCTCCGCTCCCCCCGAAGTTCAGCTATCTGAAAATCCTGATCTACCACCATCTGAAAAGAAACTTTATCACCAATTGCTCCAGTTTAGTTTTCAAGAGCTTAAGTCTGCTACAGGGAACTTCAGACCTGACAGTATTCTTGGGGAAGGTGGGTTCGGATATGTTTTCAAAGGTTGGATAGAAGAGAACGGGACAGCTCCTGCAAAACCTGGCTCAGGTGTCACAGTTGCGGTCAAAAGTCTGAAGCCAGATGCCCTTCAGGGCCATAGAGAATGGGTGGTTAGTAGATTGTCTTCTCTAAGATAAATAGATTGATGTTAGAAAAAGGATTGCTGGTAAGATGCTACATGGCGGGGCATAATAATTTCCCAAATGCAGGCTGAGGTCGACTTCCTTGGACAACTTCACCACCCTAATCTTGTTAAACTTATTGGGTACTGCATTGAAGACGATCAACGACTACTTGTCTATGAATTTATGACCCGGGGAAGTCTTGAGAACCATCTTTTCAGAAGTGAGTGTACACCTCTTATTTTTCTATTTTTCTTGCAGGAGTTTTACCTGGATGAGCTTATTTGTCTGATATATAATATATTTAGGAAGTCACAGATATTTTCTTACCACACAGGCATATGGTGTTTATTGTTCTTCCATGTTTCATGTAGAAACTATTCTGCTTCTGAGCAGATTCGCCGATTACATGTGATTGATATAGTGTCATTGTGCATGATTTTAATTTTCTATCAATGGAAGGCTTTGCAGTTCACACGGAGAAACACATTTCAGCATTTCCCATTTGTTACAAATAATTTGGTCTCCTGCAGGCTATGTTGTTTATGCAGACATAGATGGATTACAGTTGATTTTTCTTCTATATTTATTTCCTTCTTTTGTTTTTTACACGCAAACACACATTTTGTTTTGATGCTTTGCTAGAAAACATTGCCCCTTTCATGTAAAGAGTTGAAGTGGCAGAAACCAGTAGCTTAAAGCACTAGGGTTGCTTGTTTTATAATTTGAATCATCTAGATATGGTATGAGATTTTTTTATAGAAAAGTTTGTTGAACGTCTTACCAAAAAAATAGTTTGTTGAATGTCATTGATAAATATTTCTGCATATATGTGTGCAGTATCCTTGTAATTATCAGAATTATAGGTAGTGTTTTTCTCTCCTCTTTTAATGCTAAAAAACAAAATTACAATACTTTTGTGCAATTACCAATGGTTCATAAGCTTGAATAAGTAGCTAGTGAAACATTATCATGGATTAAAGTTCCAGAGCCTGGGTATTACAAGAATCTAGGGTATAGAGATCCCTAGGTTGTTATTTCGGATATGAAATTGTGATAAAATGGTTGTATGATTAATTAATCCTCCAATTTATGTTCAAATTCTTCCCTAAAAATCATTAGTTGTTAAATTCTCAGGCCAACTCATACCATCATCTGTGCATAAAAATAGAATTAGATGCATGCATTTTTAGAAAAATTTCCCTGAGACAACTGCCCAATTGAGGATAGCCAATGAAAGATCTAGACTGAAATTTTTTGGTAAGGATAATTTATGAACAACCTAAGACATTTTTAGTCATGGCAAAGAGAACATAATGGATTTGGTTCTCACTTGTGGTCAGTCTTGGGCACTCAAGTCCAGATTGTGTTCTGAGTTTTAAACCTTGTATTTAGAAAATACCAATAACTGTAGAAGCATTTAATATCATGGTAGGCCGAGTTGAGTCATACAGTTGGTCATAGTTAGATATTGATGCACATCTAATTCTACTGCTTCTGGGTGCTGATGGGCTTTCTCTGATTGGAGGACAGCCTTTCTGACTTTTTTTTTTTTTTTATCAACAAAGTAAGAGATTATTAAAGATAGGAGAAGCACGAGGAGTACAACTCAGACAAGGCCCGAGGAGGCATTCTAGCTGAACACAAGACTGTCCAAAAGTAGTCTGCCTTTCTTACTACTTGCATGCTTTCATTTTCTCTGGATTTGGCTGTAACCAATAGTAGTGTTGAAGAGAAATTGAATAGACATGGTGATGAAGGTGATCATGAGGTCTTTCCTGAAGCCATGACACCCTATAAAATTACAGAATTTAGAATATGTACACTTATAGACTAAAATCAAAACTTAAGAGGTTATACAGTAGTATAAAAATAGAAACAGAAGCCAAAATTTGCAATAATTGTCAAACTTGGGCATGTCTTTTGAAGTGGAGCCCTTTTTACACAGCTATTGTGGTGGCTACCACAATGCAATATCTTCTATATCATTGTATTGCATTACCATGTTGTAAAATCCATTGACAGTTACTGTGGGCTTATTAGTATGCATAAGCTATTAAAAACCAATCCAAATGGTATCTTTTAAATTTTTTTATTTTTTTATCGATAACAGAACAAGATTTCATTTTAAAAAGAGAGGGAAAACAAAAGGCTATTCAGCCAGAAATGGGAATACAGGGCCCACAGTACATGACTTGTCTAGAAACCCCACCATTGGCTAAATGGTCAGCAAGGTCATTTTGGGAACGAGGGACAAGAGAGAATGAGGGATTCAACTCTTTTACCATATCCCTAATTTCATGAATGAGCCTAGGTAACCACCAACAGCTCATTTATGAACCTTCCCCTCAACTGATAGCAGAAGCGGAGTCTCCTTCAACAACATCTCCCACCGACCCCAACTACCCAAGGGCTCTCATCCTGTAGAGCAATGCTAATGCTTCCGTCATAGATGACACACAAAAACCAGCTGACCCAGAGCAAACCCAGACACAATACTCATCACCATTTTTAATAGCACCTCCATAGCCACTGGGACCTGGATTTCCAAGACTAGAGCCATCGAAATTCAGCTTGAAAAAGAAGCTAGGAGGGGGACTGCCCAGCAAGAATTTAGACCCGCTGCCTTCCACTAGACAAAGAGCAAGCCCACTAGTCCCTAATAATATCATTAAGCTGAAAGCCTTTAAACTCCTTGGAACACGTGGCCCAATTGGAGACTTCAGGCTTCATGGAGTCCACCACCAATCCATTTCTCTTACCATCAATGATGTGGCTATTTTTCTCCTTCCAAATGCCCCATAAACCATGGAGGTGGTCATTCCAAATAAGCCTTCCCCTTGAGCCCTGAAGCCTGTATTATTGGTGCACAAACACCATACGGTCCCTTGGCATGACCCAATGGAGCTACATGAGAGAAAAGAAGTAACACCAAATGGCTGGGTGAACTTGCAATGAAGAAACAAATAGCAAGGGCTATATTGCTGTTTAGCATTTCTCTAATATAACTTTCTTCACTAACTTGATGATCTTTCTAGTCAAATAGGTTGTCCAAGTCTTCCCATTGAAGATGATGAAGACAATGTCAATTGATTAAGAATGTCATCATTATTGTATGTTTTATTTTGTTTTGTTTAATAAATCATTATGGATTATGTTGCCATGTGGCTTATCTAAATTAAAAAAGTTGGCTGAACATAGTTAACTTTTACAAACTTGTTGATATTT
>JAOXJP010043563.1:0-10674 GCA_025762735.1 Platanus orientalis
GGGTCTCCAACATAGTATATCATAGTTCCGCTGCTTTCTCCCCAATGGTGGAGCCTTTTAATTCACTTATACTTTGGCACATTGCATTATTCCCCAATGGTAAGGGCCTTTAGCATATTGAATTATAACCCCAATAGCAAGGGTCATCACTTACACTTACACTTTTGTTTCACTTGCTCAAATTTTCTTCGCTTACTTATACTTTAGTTCACTTGCTTACACTTTGGCAGATTGTATTATTTCCCAATGGCAAAGGCCTTCACATTATTTATTCTTACTTATAAATTTTTCATTACTTTTAAAGCTTATGTGCTTCCATTTCTTATCTTGACATTTTATTCTCTTATATAATTTGTGAACTTTCTCTTTATTTTTTATGTAACTTATTTTCTTATCTTCTTATATACTTTTCCTTATTCCCAATAGTGGGACCTTTACTATTACTTTATATTTCGACACATTGTATTATTCCCTAATGGTAAGGGCTGCCGACATATTGTATTATTTCCTAATAGCAAAGGCCATCGGCATATTGTATCATCCCAATAGCAAGGACCATTGGCATATTGCATTATTCCCCAATAGCAAGGGCCATCGGTATATTGTATCATCCCAATAGCAAGGACAATCGACATATTGTATTATTCCCCAATAGCAAAGGCCATCGACATGTTGTATTATTCCTCAATAGCAAGAGCCATTCATACATTTGTTCTTTATGTCTTAGCCATCTTAACTTATCATTATTTTATAATCATTACTTAGCTCACTATATGGTGAAACCTTCTTTATTAGACACTTGTATCTATTTTTCTTATTTATCTTATTTCATTCTTTACTTATTCCCAATAATGAGGCTTTTACATCTTGACATTATTACTTACCTTCCTTTATATTTCCTTGAATCTCTCTATACCCATTTCATTCCCCATTAGTTCATGACCAATTTATTATATATCACTACATGAAGCATTTTCTAATCATGACACTAGAAAATATACCATTCACATGTTACATTCATTAACTTAATAATATAGAAGAGATCTATCCTTATAGGCACTCATTGTATCATCAAAAGACATCCAAAAAACATGTATATAGTAAGGTAGAGTATTAAGAGACATTTTATTAAACATGTAGAGTGCAAGAATTAATGAACTAGCATGAAAAATCAATAAAGCAACACAAATTACCATAAGCCAACATATATTTAAAGGAATTTATCATAGGAGACATTAGACTCATGCAAGGAATCTAAAGACATCTAAGAAACATGAGAGTAATATGAAAAATATGTAAGAGGTATTTCATCAAACATGTAGAGTGTAAGAATTAATGAATTAGCATATGAAGTTAATAGAGCATTACAAATTTTCATAAGCCTACATCTATTCTAGTATTCATGCTTTTCATAACAAATCAAGTTTTTCATGCCTTAATGACTATCATTGAGGTTATAGATTCTTAGGTTTATAGCTTTCATGCTTTCAAAAATCATACGATCTAACATCTCAAGGAAATAACTATACATATAGTGTAAAACCACTTTTTCTTACAAATTAAATTGAGGATTTCTAAGACCCTAACATAATATGACAAGATCTCATCACAAATTACCACAAGAATTTGGGGTTTCTAAGGTCCTAGCAAAGGGCTTCACAAACATATGAGAAAATATTAATAGCATCAGGATTTTACCATTATAAAACTTCTAAGAATCTAAAACAAACAAAAATGAAGTAAGTTTTGTATAACTACTTACTCAGACTTTTTTTCCTGTTTTTCAAGAAGATCTTGGAAAAGAACCTCTTTTTCCTTCCATTTATTCTCTGTAAAATGACGTATAACTAGTATAAATTATATTAAACATGAAGATCAAAATGAGGTAACCTTGAAGATTTCCAGAGTTGGAAGTGAAACTTACCTAATTTGGTGAAGAATTCCCACACTTAGCTCCCAAATACTTTAATCCTCTCTAATTCTTTCCATTTTGGTGTAAATGAAGTCATTAGGGTTTACTTATCATATTTATAAGGTTTTGGGTCAAGTTGGGAGGGTTCCACACTCCCTAAGATGAAGAAAATTCACTTTTTCCTTAAAAAATCATATTATGGGTCATTTGGATTGATCATAGATCGATCTAACACTATTTATATACTTTTCTAAGAACAAAGAGGTCCCAGCTCGATCCTGAATCGATCTAAATAAGTTGGATTAATCCAAAATAGAGTTTTATAGCTTTTATCCCTTTTCATGAAAAATGCTCATAAATTTCTCTATAGAACTGAGAATTAATCTTTTTTTGTTGAGTTAGAAACTAGACTCAAAGAAATTTCTAAGAAAGTATGGCTCATACCCTAGTTCATTCGGGATTGGTGTCAGTGGGCCCGAGAAGTTACCACAATATCCAAGCCTGTCAGCTTAGACACCTCATGGTAAAATGATCATAACTTCTTCTAAGAAACTCGTAATTGTACATCATTTTTTTCCTAGAAATTAAACTCCTAGATATTTTCATAAAGATATGGAATGACTCCCAATTATCTTAGGATTTGTGCCAGTGGGCCCACGAAGGTACCCGAATGTAAAGTTGGGATAACTTTTGAACTTGATAGGTTTGAGGCCCAACTTGGGTTTTACACTTCTAACATAGTCTAGTGGGTTCCTAAACCATTTTTGGTATGTCTAAACATATGAAATAAAAATTTTACCCTTATAAGAGTAAAATTACATTTTTACCCTTCAAATGGAATGCAAAGTGTTACACTCACCCTTTGAGGGAACGAAACCTCAACAGCTAGGGGCATGGCAACCTCGGGTGCCCTCATCCCATCCATAGCACCATCAAACCTCTCTTCTGCCCCTGCAAAGGGGAAAGTCTCCCCAACCATAATCTCATTGATGTCGATGTCAATACCTCCTAAGTAGCTTCGTAAGGGATCCTCTCCCTTCTCTGTCACCCTAACTGATCTCTTGTTGTACTTTTGACTAGCCTATTTGTTAAACCATTGATTCCACTCTTCTTAAAGGCAAGAATCCCCCCCTCATCAACTAAACAAAGATAAACAAACATGAACATAAAAAATGTTAGTTCATCATAAGATTAACATACTTAAACCATAATCAATTCACTTTAAAACAAAAATATATATATATACCTTGACAATCACCACCTCATGCTACTCCTTTTCTTGCATTTAGGTGAGGTAGGTCTCCTGGCACATGGTCATGTAACCGGTTGCCAGTTGTAGGACCTTGACAAGGTTCATCTATAACACCTACATAATAAAACAAGTCATTACTATACATTAAAACCATAATAACTAAATAAAATATAGAAACAAATCATTAACTTAGCCTCACCTTGTCATAGAGTTAAAAGAGATCCACCATTGGGGATAGTCCATCTCTAGAACAGACCAGTCTATGGTCACTCCCCCGTGATCCATCAACGGTACCACAATAGACGCTACCTCCATTGGGTCAACTATGGAGGAAGAAAGGCCACCCACTTTGTGCTCCCCCTTCTCCATCACTTGCCACCTCTCCTCCCCCAAGACCTACTCTAATTGGGATTCCCTGCTCTACCTGACAACCCTTACTTGGGCTTCTCCTCCTTATGCTTCCTCTTCCACCACCTCCTCGTGACATTAGACTCCTATGACAAACAAAGATAAATCAAATTTAAATAAATTAAAATAATTTGTATAACTCACTTAAGAACTTAATCAAAGAACAATAAAAAAAATGAAAAACTCCATCTCATTATGAGGCTAATCGGTTTGCCTCCCAAAGGTTGCATGACTTGGTACTCCACCACTCTTTGTAGCTTTCATCCACTATAGTGAAATCCTCTATGGGAGGACCATCCTCTGCTACCCATGATCCATCCTCCCTTTGAATTCCAAAGCCCCTTGAATGAGGTTTAGAAATTACAAATCTTTTGGGGCAGCCTAGTTTCCTTAGTAGTCTCTCCCCCAAATGCCACTCAAGCACCAATATAGATGCTCTCAACAATACTCTAACGTGGGCCTAATCCAAGGCCCTCTGCTTTTTTACCTCGTATTTTTTGTCCAACCTTCAATTTTCCCAACATCCCACTTTACATATGAAGGACAACAATGATTAACAATATGAACATCATAATAAAAGGCTTTACAAACAATAAATAATAATCAATCAATACTTACTTCCCTAATCTTGATCTTATCAAGCAATCTCTTATACTCCACAATGTTTCTCTTCTTCACATATCACATGTGGTCTATCATCCACCTGATGACCATAGGAAAGGGACAATCACTAGCCTCTTGAGCCTGGGGGAAATTGTCTTCACAACCTCTCGAAGCACTAGATCTGTAAAAAATTAAACAATCAAGCTTTAATACATAAGAAAACATAAATTAACAACTGAAGACAATAAGTCAGTTAAAAGAATTAAAGGCTTTAAAATACTCACCTCCCACAAATTGTATAAACCAATGAAGGACTGGGATCCTTCATTGGGCACCCTCATCATGTTGGCATAAATCCATATTAACACACATCTCCCCTAGCAATAGGTGGGAATCCTCTTCAAATCCTTCACGGCTAGCAACCAATGAAAGTACACCTACTCTTCATGTTGAACATTGTCTTATTTAGTAATTAAAGGCTCACGCTATGCTTGATCTCAACTGTACTACTATTCATAATAGCCCATCTAAATTCTTTCTTGAACCAACTTGGCTTAATGACCCCACAGTTCCCATCAAATTTTATGTCTTTCCCCAGCCACTTCTGATACTCCTTGTGTGCCCATTTGTAGTAGGGCACCACCATGACTCCACACCTAAGTGAAGTCATCATGTACATATCGTACAAGGTCAACCCTAACTTTCCTATTGGGAGAAGAAAGGTGTTCGTTAATGTAGACCATCTCTCCACCAAGGCCATCAGAGGGAGTTGCTCACATACCCAACCCTTACCTCCATAAATCTGCCAAATCCCATGTCACACCCCAAAATTGGCATGCAGAAATCAGGGTATAAATATGTGGAAGCACATGTGTGCGGTGTTGCGATCTCGTAGTGTAACATTAGTGACCCTTTCCTTTTAGAAAGGAGTCCTTACTTATCTTACCTATTTGCAGCATACACATTTTTTTCATTTCTTTTATCCCAATTATTTAACCTTAATTATCAAAACACCATAGAGGAAAAATAACCATAAAGTAATATTCATTCAATAATTGTAGTAGAAATATAACTAACATCTATACCAAACTACATTCTCCAAAATAAACAATATCATCATATGAGGCCACTAAATAGGCCAATAACCAAACAATCTCCAATGAAACCACAAACAACTCATATAAGTCATAACTCAATAATCCATGTTTCATACATAAAAATGTGCTAGAAATAAAATGAACGGAAAGAAAGTAGATAAAATGGTCATCTCATCCTATGAACCATCTCTCAGAACTAAACTTATCAAAGATCCTGTGCTTATAAAGCCCGTGAGAGAACATACAAATTGTCCCACCGAACAAATTGAATGTCAAGAGTACAGAACGATACCAAATTAGAACAGATGAATATATAAGAGTTGAATTAACTACAATAGTAATCAGAATCTGATAAAGGTGCAGAAGTAATAAACTAAATCAACAAGAGTTTATGAGTGAAATCAATAAAGTGTGGTTCATAAGAAAAGTGAAACATGTAATGTAAATGTCTACTTCAAAATACTTATAAATAAATAGGCCTTAGCACCTCTCAAATAAGCTACTTTAGCTAATAGATATCAAAACAGATGAATTCTCATGGAAGTCAAATGTAACTCCAAAATCAACACAACCTAAGAATGATCTCTAACAAAACACACCTTGGATCAAAACAAACTTAACCCATATAGGGTTTCCAACAAAACCGAAATCTTATATAACCCATGTAAGGTCTTCGACAAAACTAAAAGCTCATATAGAACTGGTGGGCATCTAGTGTCATCTTTACTTATTGATGTGACCCGGAGATTAGGTACTTGAAATGTATCATAAAATTGTCATCACCTATTGATGTGACCCGATGGTTGAGTACCTAAAGTGGGTCATAAAAACTTCACCTATTGATGTGACCTGATGATTGGGTACCCAAAATAGGTCATAAGACTGTCTCCACCTATTGGTGTGACCTAGTAATTGGGTACCTGAAATGGGTCATAAGATCTTCTTCACCTATTGATGTGACATGGTGATTGAATACCTGAAATGGGTCATAAGACCTTCACCTACTATTGTCACCAGGTGATTGAGTCCAAAGCCAAAACTTTGGAAGCAAATGGTACTCTAAATCAATGCATATATAAAATAATATATAACTAACTACATAAGGCTAAAATGCAAGAGATGTCCATGTAGTAGAATTTTATAAGTGAAACCATATAAAGCCCATATCTAAAACCAATGGAAAGTAATAGCTCATACTCATACCAAAACCAAATACTCAGAAATGTTTCTTCTAAATTTCCAAAATCAACCATAATATAAAAGTTCTGAACAAGATATGTAAATGAAATAATGCAAACATGGAGCTTATCAGATTATGTCTAAGTGGATAAAATCAAGTGGAAAGCATAATAATAACATTAATGACCAACTAACTTATATAATAACACAATAAACAAGACATGAGGTTAATCAATTGAGAAGAGGCTACCAACTAACAATAATGACGTGAATAAAAATCTCAAACATGGGAAAATCAAGGCAACATCAAGCATATAGGATAGAATAATTTTCCCCTTTTTAATTCTACAAGATTCTAGCATTCTCACGTTTTTAAGAGAAACTTAGAATTTTCAATGAACTCATGATGACAATTAAAGAGAATGAGTAAATTTTAGCTAACACATGCTCAACATGGAATAGGTCAACAATACACTTATAGATTCCAAAAATTCTTGTAATCAAGGGTTTTACCAAGGCATAATGAAAGGAATATTTCTATGAAATGTATAGAATTATGAAACTCACAAAATCTCTAGTAAGAAAGA
Source organism: Platanus orientalis (assembly GCA_025762735.1). Taxonomy (NCBI): domain Eukaryota; kingdom Viridiplantae; phylum Streptophyta; class Magnoliopsida; order Proteales; family Platanaceae; genus Platanus; species Platanus orientalis. The sequence goes on from JAOXJP010043563.1 coordinate 7,039, forward strand.
ATGAAAATTTGAAACATCTCCCAAAATGACAACAAAAAATGGTTGAAAGTGCAGAAAAATCAAGAGAATAGAGACATCAACATGAGAACTCATTAATCCTCCTTGGATTTAGTATTTGGGTGAAGGAAATATACCAAACCTTAAAAATAAAGCATTCAAATGAAGGAAACATGAATATCTTAATCAAAGTGAAGATTATAAATGACTAAAATGATACGAGGTCAAAGGATTAACACAACATGTGTGGAAACTCACTCAAAATATCATAAGTCTAGACATCAAGTGAAGGAAATTTACTAAAATTCATATATTTAACAACCAAATGATAGAAACACTAGAACATTAACCAAATAGAAGGATAACCATGAAAGAATGATATGAAAACAAAGGGAGTAACACATAATGTATGAACACTCACCAAAAATTACTCTATTCCTTGTTTAAGCTCCAAATCCTTTCAAAACTTCTTTCCTCTTTCCTCTATCTTCTATAAAATGATTAGTTTTAACATAAATTAGATAAGACAAAAAAATCTAGAAAGAAGCAAGCTATCTCACCTGATTTTCAAAGTTGGGAGTAAAACTTACCCAATTAAGGAAAAACTCTCATATTTAGCTCCCAACCTTCTCTAACCCTTTACCTCTTGTTATAATGAGGAAAAATGAATTAATTGAAGTGTTTTAATGGTTATAACTTATCTAAGCCAAAATCCCACATGTTTAGAAGGCCAATGAGCAAGTGTCACATCAAAAATCACCATTTTGGATAATTTTCAGTCCTTTTTAATTTTTTGGTTTTTGGGACTCCGAGTCCTCGCCTCGACAAGCAAAACCTCGAACCCCCTTGGCAAGTACTTTCCTTAATCGGCGAGCCCTCAAGCACCCCCTTGGCGAGCACTCGCCTCGACAGGCGAGTCCTTAGCTTGAGAAACCTGAACCTCCCTAGGTTTTTCAGCAATAACCCGTTGTGAAAAAAATGACCATAACTTTCTCTAGAAAACTTCAAATTGGATGCCGTTTGTTGTATTGAAAAGTAGAATCAATGAAATTTCAATTATGTATGAATTAAACCTAAATTCTCTTGGGATTGGTATAGATTTTCTCATGAAGTTACCCTAGTTACACAATTGATAAAACTTTCGAACTTGAATAGTTTGAGGTCCAACTTGGGTTCTATACTTCTACATTGGTCCAAAGGGTTCCTAAACCACACTCTAATGTATGTATAAACATGCGAAAGGAAAATATTACCCTTATAGGGGTGAAATTACTCTTTTGCTCCCTTAAGTGCAACATGGGGTGTTACACCCCAACTTAGTAAGTTTCTCCCAGGGGAGGCACTCCCACAACTCTCTCATGCTAGTCCATGACCTATGCACTTTCACCTTCACCTCCTACACCCACCACAAGAAATGTTCAACATGCTCAAATGTCTATATCTTCATTTGGCCTGGTGTTTATTCATGCTAGGCCTAATGCCTGATCGTGATAAAGCTAAAAACAGGAGTTAGGTTTGTGGCAGGCCAACAATGCTCCCACCTTCCACCTCAGCCCATGGGTGCACCCCAATACCTTTAAAACATAGAATCTATATTTAAAAAGGTCAAACCACAACTACCCCAATAAATGACAACTTAAAAAAAATCCATAATTTAATCCCTAAAACCCTTGGAAGAATCCAAACCCCTTAATCCAATTACCCATTCCCAAAGAACGACCTAAGAATGCATAATAACTAAAATAAACAATCAAAGATCCTTCCAAACCATCAAAGGAAACTGAACACTTACATCTGGGAAGAGTAAGTTCTTCCATAAAGCCCTTGGGTTCTTTGAGAGGAGTGGTGGGTCATTGTTCTTCACCCTTGATGGTCCCATGATCTCTTCTCCCTCTTCCTATCATTACTTACCAAGTTCTTTAGCAAATATTTCCTTTAGAATACCTCTTCTCTTTATTGTATGACCTTTGGAGTCACTAAATGAAAAAAAGGCATGAAACAAACTTTTAAGACTTAGTTGAAGACCAACCATCCCTAATGCATGTTTGTATTCTAATGCTCAATCGCGCAAGTTTGTATGATCATGCGTCAGGCCGACCAGGCATATTTAGGCATTTGCACCTTTTTGGGGCACCATATGACCCCTGTTTGCCTTATTTTGCATCCAATGCTAATCTCAGGTCTATCCATGAATATACACCTCAAATTCCATCGATTTCCATGACTTTCAATCACCATAAACATCTCAAATTTGAGCTTGGCAGCAACCATACCCAAATTTCCAAAAATTGAAACCATTTGTCCCTGGGGGTAACCCCACATGATCCCTTGTTTGTGGCCCATTGGGCCCCATAGCCTCTTATTCCAGGGGCTCAAAGGTCCCATTTACATCCCTTTCATCATGTTCAAAATCATTCATTTACCAAAACAAGTATTGATTAGACACCCACCACTTTCTCTAGCCTAAACCGCACTCGCACTTTTTTTTCGTGCAAGGATAAGGAAATACAAACTAGGGGGTAGGCCATCAAAACCAACTTAATCAACATAATCTCTTTTAATAGGACTAGTAATTCTAGATCCTCAATATAATGCATTTATTGGGGGGTGTCTTTAGCATTTTCAAGATTTTCATGGACATGAATCCCAGTAATAACTTTTTCCATAATTTCCTCATATGTCTCATTACTTCTCGAATTTGGAATTATTAAGATTACAACATGTTCAAAATTTTCATTAATTAAAAGGACATCATAACTAATTCCAGTATCCATGGAAGTTCAAGAAATTAGGTGACGAGACATTTTTTCTCCAACAGTTATGGTAGAAGAGCAAACCATTATGCCTAACCCTCCACCAGACACCCCCTTTCCTAAACCCAACATGACATCAGCCTCCATGACCCAAACAACACATTCTCCAACTCTACCCCACCATATCCTTCAGCTCCTTGGCTAGTTCAAGGAAGGATTAGGTGGGCTAGAAGCAGCTCATCACTACAAGGAGATGAGTTGTAAAAATATGTCTCTATCCTAAGGGAAACTTCCATGCGGACTTCAGATCCCAAAGTTTACAAAATACAATGGACAGGGGTTCCCTTGTACTCACCTATGAACATATTGCAATGATATGTTCTAACTCGATAAGGATGAGAAACTCCTCGTCCATCTATTTTCACAAAGTTTAAAAGGCCACACCCTTAGGTGGTTCGTCAGTCTAGACAAGGACCTACTTAGAACCTAAAGAGATTTAGTTCAAGTCTTTCTGAAACATTTCAAATTCAACTTGGACCTTTTACCCCGTAGGTCATATCTTGAAGGCATGAATCCTTTGCCCCATGAGAACATTAAAGAGCACGCTTTCTAATGGAGGATTGCAACCATGGAACTCGACAAGACTTTGGAAGAAGAAGATATGACTTTGACCTTCTTGAAAACCCTGGGCCCTACATACCAATTAATGTTGTTGACCCGAACATGTAATGGATTTACACCAATGGTGAAAGATGCAATGAACATAGAATGGACTATCCAGAGTGGCCTAATCCAGGAAATCCAGGGACCTTTGAAATCTAGAAATAGATAAACTAAAATCTATCTTTCCATACCTACTTTATCCACAACCTCACTAACTTAGCCC
>JAOXJP010043584.1:0-16295 GCA_025762735.1 Platanus orientalis
TTTCCAGATTTTTTTGAAGCCTAGAGATGGGTTTTTCGAAAGGATTTATGTGATCTTGGAAAAAAAAACCCAAAGCTGTAAATCCATAAGATCCGAATAGTTTGCGAGTTTTTCCTTCAATTAATTTTAAGAGGATGGGTCGTTTTTCCCTAAGGAATCATTCAAAACTTGTTGTGTGCGATTTGGTTGAGGATTGAAGTGTCGGTGGTGATTTTTTAGGGTCATAGGTTAATGTTTTACGCCAGACGGTGTACACGATTCAATTCTTAATTTTTTTGGATAAAAAATTGTTTGAAACTATGATGTATCTCTTTGATGAGATTGTTGAAGACTATATTGTTTGTTCTTGTCGTTCAGGCTTCGATCTATGTTCTTGGTGTTTTGGGACCTCTTTGCTAGTTTTCTGCAGGCTGTGTGACCGTGTGCCCAAGACGATCTTGTAGTTAACCTTGTTTTCGTGTGTGTAGTGGTTGGTTTTTCTGTGTGAGGTCTACTCTTTGTGCTACAGGTTGTGGTTAGTGTGTTTCCAGTTACAAGATGTCGGAGGAAGAGAGCCAGACCTCAAACCAGATTGTGGGAGACTCGAATAACAAAAAGATGACTACTATCCAAATAGTTGGAGATACATCTCAACCCCAAATAACAATTGTGAAGTTTGATGGCAACAATTATCTCACGTGGTCCAAGTCGATGTTGATCTATATTCAAGGTAAAGACAATGAGGAGTACCTAACTGGTGAAATGGTTGTACCCCTTTGGTCTAATCCTCGTTATAGGAAGTGGAAGATAGAGAATACAATTGTAATGCGTTGGTTATTAAATTCGATGAAGCTAAAAATTAATGACCACTTCTTATTCTTGGAAACAACCCACCAAATCTGGGATACCCTTGCCAAGTCGTATTCCCAAATGGGCCACACAGCTAAAATGTATGAGTTAAGATAGCGGATTTCTTATTTCAAGCAAGGAAATCAGTCACTTGCTATACATTATTCTTCTTTAAGAAAAATGTGGGATGAGTTGGACCACTAAACTACATATTGCCCGGCCTGTGTGAAAGATACCATTGAGTATAAGAAGCATGTTGAAAGTATTAAAATATTTGAATTCTTGGCAAGGCTAAATCCAGAGTACAAACAGGTGTGAGTCTTACTTCTTGGGAAGGACCCCTTGTCTTCCTTAAATGAGGTCTATGCGCACATACACAGGGAAGAAGGATGCCAGGGGGTGATGAATGTGACTACCTCCTTTGAAAAATCAATGCTAGTTTCTACCTCTACTAGAGGTGGCTGGGGTGGCATTACAGGACGTGGACGTGGTGGATGAGTGAATTTCACCTATGATGATAGAGACCAGCTAAAGTGAGACCATTGTGGCATGTTACAACATACTAAGGACCAATGTTGGGATCTTCATGGACAACCACAAGATCTCCTCCTACATTCCTCTCCCCGAGGTGGATCCAGTAGTGGTCGGGGAGGAGGCCGTTTGGTACCAGCTGCTTTAATGCTCATTCAGTGACTACTATGCCACCAAAGACAACGGCTCTCCCATCTCTAGCCTCCCTACCTTCTAGTTCTTCAGACGGGGGTTTATCTAGAGATGAGATTGAGGCATTCAGACACTTTATTTCTTAGCTAGACCATCCTTCTAATGTTCCTTCATCATCTTTTGCGTATTTAGGTACATGTGCATATGTCTCTAATCTATAGGGCTCCTAGATTATTAATTTAGCGGCCTCCCATCATATGACTGGTATGTCATCTTTCTTTTCTTCTTATAAGGTTTCTTCAAGCAAGGACAAGGTCCGAATTGCAAACAAATCCCTTTCGTTGATAGCAGGATAGGGGGATATTTCTATTACCCCTGATCTATGTCTGTCATCTGTGTTACATGTTCCTAAGTTCATTCTTAATTTGTTGTCCATTAGCCATATTACAAAAGAACTTAACTATTGTGTTACTTTTTTTCCATCTCATTGTGTATTTCAGGACATGGTGACGAGTTAGACAATTGATTTGGGGCATGAGAAGGATGACCTGTACCTTTTGCATTCTAGTTTCCTAATAGCTACACCAACAATAAAAAGGGACATTTATACTTTCAGATAAGATGAGTTATTCATTTGGCATCATTGTTTAGGTCATTTTTCTTTCTATGTGTTGAAGAAAATGTTTTCTCAGTTTTCTTGTTCTATGTTTAATTTCTTTTGTGAACCATGCCAGTTGGCTAAACATTGTCAAGCTGTTTATCCGCTTAGTAATAATAATAAAAATGATGTTCCTTTTTCTCTTGTGCATTCTGATATGTGAGGACCATCCCCTACAAATTCTTTGTCTGGGTTTAGCTACTTTGTAACATTTGTGGATGATTGTTCTCGAGCAACTTGGGTTTACATGTTAAAGAACAAAAGTGATGTGTTTGTAGCCTTCAAATCCTTCCGTAGTATGATTATTACACAATTTAACACTAAACTTTAAATCCTGAGGTCCAATAATGGTGGTGAATATCTTTCTCGAGAGTTATCCTCTTTCCTTGATACCTCTAGCATCATTCACTAGACTACTTGTTTGAGTACTCTTGAGCAAAATGGGGTAGCTGAATGGAAAAATAGACATTTATTGGAGATTTTCTGTGCAATTATATTTACCATGGATGTGTAGGACATTCTGGTTTGAGGCCGTCTAAACAACAACATACCTCATTAATCGGATGCCCTCATGTGTTCTTTCTCAAAAGACCCCTATTGAGATCTTGTTTCCTAACTCATTCATGTTCCCTTTACCATAAAAAACCTTTGGATGTATTTGTTATGTCCATGTACCTAAATCTGATCGCACCAAGTTAGATCCAAAGGCACTTAAATGTGTTTTTCTGGGCTATGGGGTGAATCAGAAAGAGTACAAATGTTTCCATCCTCTTACCCATCGTTACTTTGTGTCTTGCGATGTAACGTTCTTTGAGTTCATTCTTTTTATTTTCAGCTCGTGGGACCTCTCTCCAGGGGGAGCAGTTTACAAGTGAAGAGTTGTCTGGCTCTACTTCAATCCCTATCCCCTTTCTGTTCCCATTCTATTGTATAACTTTAATGGCAAAGATAGTAGTGATGGTAACAAGGGGGAGTTGCAAGTTAATACCCACAAACATAAACAAAGAGCGCACATGGAAGAGGCACAAGAAGACCTAAACTCTTATGATCCACCACAGGAGTTGCCTTCTGAACTAGTTCTTGGGATAGGTAACATTCATTCCCTTCCTCCACCTCATGGTGATTTGGATCTGCGTATAGCTCAGAGAAAGGGTGTAAGAACTTGTACTCAACACCCTCTATCAAATTTTGTGTCCCATGATTCCTTATCACCCTCTTTTTGTAGTTTCTTTGTGGCCTTGTCTTCTGTTTCTATTCCTCGTAGTGTACCTGAAGCATTAGCTTAACAAAAATGGAAGGATGCAATGGTTGAGGAAATGAATGCGTTAGAAAAAAATAATATGTTGGAGCTAGTTCCTCCTTTTAAAGGAAAGAAATTTGTAGGGTGCAAGTGGGTATTCATAGTCAAATACAAGTCAGATGGGTCGGTGGAGAGGTATAAAGCATGCCTCGTTGTAAAAGGGTACACTCAAACATTTGGTATAGACTATTAGGAAACGTTTACCTCAGTAGCCAAAATGAATTTAGTAAGGGTGCTCATTTCTCTTGCTACAAATCAAAATTGGCCACTTTTTCAATTTGATCTGAAAAATGCTTTCCTACATGGAGACTTAGAGGAAGAAGTATACATGGCCACTCCACCAGATTTTCGTATGATGTATGCTGAGGGGAAGGTCTGCAAGCTAAATAAGGCATTGTATGGTCTGAAGCAATCTCCATGTGCGTGGTTTAAGAGATTCAGATCAGCCATGTTGAAATCCGGATATAAGCAATCTCAAGCCAATCACACTTTGTTTGTTAAGAGATAAGGTTCTCAAGTAATAGCTTTAATAATGTATGTTGATGACATTATTGTTACAAGAAACGATGTTGCTGAAGTGGCATGATTAAAGGATGGGTTAACTAAAGTGTTCAAGATTAAGGACCTTGGATCTCTCTAATACTTTCTTGGGATTGAAGTTGCCAAATCTAAACAAGGAATCTTTCTATCTCAAAGAAAGTATGTGTTGGATTTGTTAAAGGAGCCTAGAATGGAAGGCTGCAAATCTTGTGTTACACCAATTGAGGTGAATCATTGATTAAAAGAAGATGACAGTGAAAAGCTCATTGATGATGAGAGATTTTAAAAACTGGTGGGGTGCCTTATTTACTTATCCCTTACTCGCCCAAACATCACATATGATGTGAATGTTATTAGCCAATTCATGCATGCACCAACTCAAGATCATATGGAGGTTGTATACTAGATCCTTAGATACTTAAAGGGTTGTCCAAGAATGGGTCTCTTGTACAAGAGATATGGTCATCATTGTGTTGAGATTTATACTGATGCTAATTGGGTTGGTTCACTCACAGATTGTTGGTCTACATCTGGATATTGCTCTCTCGTTGGAGGGAACTTGGTTACTTGGAGAAGCAAGAAGCAATCTATGGTAGCCAGATTAAGTGCTGAAGCAAAGTTCAGGTCTATGGCTCATAAAGCTTGCAAATCATTGTGGTTGAAAATGTTGTTGTCTGAAGTGGGATTTCACATTCAGGCACCTATGAGTCTTTATTGTGACAACAAAGCCGTCATCAACATTGCACATGACCCTATGCAACATGATCAAACTAAGCATGTAGAGGTTGATTGTCACTTTATCAAGGACCATCTCAAGAAAGACAATATTTGTACCCCCTTTATACAAACTCATGACCAGCTCGCCGCCATCTTTACTAAGAGCTTGGGTAGACCATAGTTCATATTTCTAGTGAGCAAGCTGGGAATGTTGAATATCTATTCTCCAGCTTGAGGGGGAGTGTAGGCGTGTGTAGCCTTGAGGGTATATATGTCATACTATAATACATATGTAGACCATTATATTGGTGTATAATCTCTTATGAATAAATACCTTACGTATGGAGAGACAATCGCTCTCATACGATTAACTCTAATTTGTCTTAACTTCTTCTCTCTTTTCCCTCTTCTTCTCTACTTTTTCTTCTCTATTTCCTTAATTACTAAGCTTGCAGGTCATTACAGGGTATATTGTGAGAATAGTGGGCCTCTCCATAGTAGATTGTGAGAACAATGAACCCCTTCAGGTATATTGTGAGAATAGTGGGCCTCTTTATTAAGGCATATATGATGGAGCCTTTCATAGAGCATATTGTAAATAGTGGGTCCCTCTATTTGGGCATGTATGATGGAGTCTCTTACAGGGCATATTGTGAGAACAGTGGACCCTTCCATTAAGGCATATATGATAGAGTCCATCATAGGGAAATACGTGAAAGTGTTTTAAAATAGTGTTTTGAAAAGTGTACGGACTTATGTATGTGTTTCAAAAGAGTGTTTTGAAAAGAGGGTCTTCTATGATCAGTCATAGGTGCTAGAATCCCTATTTTTGTCTATTTTGTTCATCTTTTTCTCTGTAACTTTCCGACAAGCTACATGATCCATATCTAAGGTTAGGGAAATGTCTCTTAGTAGTTCCAACCTAGGTTTTGACTATTCTTTATGAATTATAAAGTGTATACCTTTACCATATACCTGTGAAGTTTGAAAACCTTCTCTAGCTCTCTTCTGAATGATGTTGGAGTTTCTTCAACTTGAGTTCGCATAATCTTTGTTCTTGAACATGATGATTCATTGTCAACTGTACCTTCTTCACCCATAATTTATACCCTAGACCCACTCTTTTGGCTTGGTATTGACAATTCCTCAACAAAGACCACTGCATTCTATCTTTCCAAATGTGCCCACAAATAATGAACATGAATTGAAGGAATGTAGACTGAGCCTCCTTGGAAAGAAAGGATCGAGATGACCACTCATGAAAACAGTCCATTACATTGTTTGTGATGCCCGGGTCAATGAAGAGATGAGCCTTGACTTGCTGCCATATAATCTGAGAGTATGGACAGAAGAATATACAGTAAAAAGTAGTCTCAACTTTAGTGTGGCAGCGTTGACAAAACTTGGGAATAGGAAACATGTGAAGTGAAAGGTCGTTTACCATTGGGAGGGCATTTTTCAAAATTCTCCATATAAAATGCTTTTTCCTAAGATTAGCCATATGCCGAATCAATTTTCAAATGGTGGGGTTGGAGTGTACGTTTGATAAGGAAGTCCCCTTTGGTCAAGAGTCCAAAGAGGAAAGTCCAGATAGGCGAGCTGACAATGGGATGATAGATTTAGCTTGGATTTCAGCTTGAGTATAATGATAGCTAATGGAAAAATGGTTGTTTGAACCTTGATCAATGAGATTTGATACCTGATAATCTTGGAATCCTAGACGATTTGAAGACGAAATCTTGAAATTTGGTAAAGATGGAATCCGGGGACTCCCCCAAATGCAAACATCAAAGCCCAAGCCAATCTCAAATAAAAGACCTTTTAACTCTTCCAACCCCGAGATGCCTAAGGCATTGGGGACACCTTCGTGAAGGAGGTATTTGAGAAATAAATTGATTTCATTATTTGGGCCCAAAGTGAATGAGGTTAAGTCAATAACCACCACCCTTGTTTGATGAGGAGAACTTGATTGGTGATGGAAAAATCATGAAAGCCAAGGCCTCCATCCCTTACACTTGTGGATTTCTTGCCACTTTACCTAATTAATTTTCCATCCCTCAAGCTGTTGTCCCCACCAAAAAACACGTTGAAGTATGTCGATCAACTGATAAAGAGTTTTATGAATACTAAAACAAGATATCGTGTAGACTAGAAGAGCAGCAATGACAGATTTGAGAAGGGTCTCTTTGCCATCCATCGATATGATTTTGATTTCAAGCCCTAAAGTCTCCTCAAAATTTTCATCTATATATTTGAACAAAGCCAATTTCTCCCTTTCAAAAGTTGAAGGAATGACCAAATATTTCAGGGAATGTTGGACAACTTGGATTTCTAGGGTTAAAGTGATTGTTTACAAAAGAGGGATTGGAGTCCCCTGACTAAAAATAATCTCTGATTTATCCGGATTCACCATTTGTCTTGAGACCAACCAACATTGATGAAGAATTTGCTTAATTGTCGTTGCCTCTTGAAGAGAAGCTCTGATAAAAAATAAACAATCATCTATGAATAGAAGATGGGACATAGGAGGGTTTGTTCTTCAGATTTCAATTCCCCTCAGAGCTCTGCAATTCTCTTTGTTTGTAATCAACAATAATAGGCCTTGTGCCCAAAGAAGAAATAGATAGGGGAAAGGGGGTCTCCTTGCCTAAGATCCCTAGTGGCTCTGAAAGATTGACCTAGGCTGCCATTTAAAAGGATCTGAAAAGATAGTGAGGAGATACATTGGTGGATCAAGGATTTCCACTTATTGCTAAAGCCCATCTTGTCCATTATCCGTAATAAAAATTTCCATTCCACTCTTTTGTATGCCTTGCTCATGTCCAGTTTGACAACCATATAGTGATTCCTCCCATGTGAATTTTTCATGTAGTGGAGTAACTCATGAGAGAAATTTTTTGGCAAGCAAGGAAGGTGCAAAGGAGCAATTATCTCATTCATAACATGCTTTCAGCCTGTTTGAAAAGACTTTGACAATAATTTTGTAAATGACATTACACAAGCTAATTGATGCAAGATGACTAGCCACTTTCTCTAAAAGCTCGAACTGATAGAGGGAGCCGAATGAATCCCTTTATCTTATAGCCCAAGTTAGGCCAGGCTCTAGATCAAACCCTCCGTGGGCCCCACCTCTCATGGGTCGTGCTTCTCATAGGTCGCCCACCTCTAATACCACTTTGATGCAGGATGGCTAGCCACTTTCTCTAAAAGCTTGAACTAATAGAGGGAGGCAAATTAATCCCTTTGTCTTATAGCCCAGGCAAGGCTAGGCTCTCGGTCGAACCCTCCTTCGTGGGCCCCACCTCTCAAGGGTCCCACCTCTCACAGGTCGCCCCACCCTGAGTGTGCCCCTGTCTCTCATAGGCTGCCTATTCGAGCCCGGTGTGAAAATGTCCCTGCATTAATCACCCCCGTTAAGGAGTTTCAAACATGAGACCTCTAGCTCTAATACCACCTTGATGCAGGATGACTAGCCACTTTCTCTAAAAGCTCGAACTGATAGAGGGAGGCAAATCAATCCCTTTATCTTATAGCTCAGGCCCTCGATTGAACCCTCCTTCGTGGGCCCCACCTCTCATGGGTCTCACCTATCATAGGTGGCCCACCTCTCACATGTTGCCCCACCCTGAGTGTGGCCCCGTCGCTCACAGGTTGTCCCACTTGAGCTCGGTGTGAAATTGCCCCTGCATTACTAATGGGATAAAAGTGCTCCACTCTAGGAGGGCTAGACCTCTGGGGATAAGCATCAGGATGGTTTGATTGATCTTAGAGAGGGCAATGGCATTATTGAAAAAATAAATAGCCAAATTTGTTACATTGGACCCCACTATATTCCAATATTTCTAGAAAAAAACCTGCTTGGAAATTGTCCAGCCTTGGGGCTTTGAATTTACCAAGATCAAAGGCTGCCTTATGAATTTACTCTACCCAAATAGGATGGTCCAAGAACTCCTTGGAGGATTATGAAACAAAACCAAGGATATGATCCACAACATGATCAATCAGGGATTGTGAAGGACTGGAGGTTTGAAATAACTAGGAAAAGTATTGATGGAGCTTGAATGCGATGGAGTTATGGGTATAAAACCATGAGTCATCTTGATCTTGTAGAGAATGGATTTGATTACATTAGTGACAACCCACAACAAACATGTGGAAAGATTCTGTATTCTTATTCCCCTAAAACTAGCTAATTGTTTTTTGCCTTTTGGCCCCCAGAATTTCCTCTTGATGTAGGGTTAATTCGATATCCTTTGTTACTGAATTAACTTGAATTTGAAGGGCCGGGGATGGGCTACTATTGCAAAGATGTTGAAGTTGTTGAAGGGAGTTCAGACGTTGCGGGATTCTTCCAAAAACAACTCGGTTCCAATTATGGTGGGATGGAATCAATTGTTTAGGGTTAGTTAAGGAGTTGATTAGGGAGCATTGAAGGCCAAGTGGAAGAAAGAAATTCCTCAAACTTAGGATATGTAATCTACATCCATACAAACCAGAACGGACAATGCTAAAACTTTCCCACTGGATAATTTTGTAACATGATTAGGAGGTGGTTAGAACCTACACCCATTAAGTGTTGGATAAAAGCTTGAGGAAAACAAGATCTCTAGCAGGGGTAACAGGCTCCCTGATCCAGTATTTCATTGGCAAAAGTTCCTTGCCATTGCCAATTTGTCCAAGTGAAGTAAGGTCCTTAGAAAGCCAAATCCATTAGATGATAGGAGTTGAGTATCTTGTGACCCAAAGATAATGGATTTGGCTTCACTCTAGAACCATCCCTTTTGTCGAACCAATCCCATAAACAATTCTAGTCATCGATGCAAAGAGTGGGCTCATAACATTTGCCAAGGTGTATTGTTGGTCTCCATCTTATCCATCTTAGAGAAAGGTTGGGTTCACTATATACGAACATACAACACCACAGGAGCAACAAGTCTAAAGCATGAACTTTAACAAATACCTAGCGATCTGATGATGATATGATAGATTTATGCAAGTTCTGTTTCCATACCAGGAGTCCACTACCCCTTCCTTGAGAATCATATCCAGTGAATTTCCATTGAGAACTAAATTTTACTAACTTCCAAGCATTCTCCCAATATGCTCTCGTCTCAATGAGGAACGCCATTGTTGGGTTTTGAGAGTGTACTAGCTCTTTTAATGTGTGAGCAATCAAGGGTTCCCGTTTCCCTGATAGTTCCACAAGATTATCCTCATTGATCCTCTAGTCACTATTATGGAACAGACACCAAAACCTACTATTGTTCATTCTGTGAGAGAAACAGTTGTTGGATTAAACCGCTGGACGTAGAAACTCATTAGTCACCTGGAAATTGATAGGTCTTGGGGTATCAAAGTGTAGAGGATTAAGTGATAATCATCTTCCTCCTTACTTATCATGGAGATGTCTTCATTCTGAGGAAAGATGGGGAAAATATATATTCAGAGGATAACCTATGGAATACCTATCTTGGATTAAAAACTAAGCAACATGAGTATTGAAAGTAAATGGAGTGAAGAAGGATAAGGGATATCTCTGTAGAAGTCCCATGTTTTTTCTCCCTACTCTGATCTAAACTTCCTCCTTGGTCTTCTATGTTGGGCTGAGTTCTCTTCAATTTCATTATCGCAACTCTAAACAGCCTGTCAACTTCCATTTGTGAATGTTCTGGGTTGTTGTCTTGCTTTACACTCTTAGCCTGAGATGTTTTCACCATATTGAGAGTTGGGAGTCCACAATTCTGGGTTGTCTGGATGTGGGTATTTTGAGGAATGACTAAAGGGGGAGGGGGCTTGGGGGAGATGATGATGGATTTCCATTGGCGATGTTTGGCTTGGTTTGGGTTAGAGTGGTGCTGGTTTGAAATTGGGTTGAGATGGGTTGGGTTGTTTCTTTGATGACCGATCCACCTAATGGGATTGGGGGGCGGGGTGAGTGGGCCTAGACTTTGGTCAAATTGGTGGTTTCCAATGAAACCTTTTTTTCTTTTTTCATGAATGCTATCATTATAGTGGTGTTACATTGATGTGATTGGTTTTCGACTGGTATGGTGTTGCATTGATGTGATTTGGTTTTGGACTCGTGGAGGGTTGTCGTGTAAGGCCCTGAGGATTTGGTGCTCCTCCTTAAAACACTCCTAAGGCGCTCCCTACATCAAGGGCAGACACATCAGCACCACATAGTGAATCCCCCCCCAAAAAAAGTATAAATCACTTTTTCAGCTTTGATGTGTCTGCCCCTGATGCAGGAGCACCTTAGGAATAAGAGGGGGGGCACCAAATCCTTATAAGGTGTTTGTGGTATGATAGTCCAACTCCAGATGCCACCTTAGCATTCCCATGTAGAACTTGTGCCACTTGGCTCCCAAGTCACTTGTTGTGGCTTGCAAGCAAGGAAGAGATAGCAACAAAGGTAGCTGCATGTTGTCGTAGTGTGTTTTCATAAAGAGTGGTTGGTGCTGATGTCATGAGCTAAGAAGCTGAACCATTTCAGACTTGTTGGAAAAAACTAAGTTGTCTAGGTGATGGACTCTCCCAGTCAATGTACTTCCATAATTGCTAGTTGGCAAGGGAGGAGAACTTGGTGGTAATGGTAGACATGCTGACTGTGAATACTCTAGACCCCGTGCTTGAACTCGACCACGGAAGTCTTTGAAGCATTGCAAATAGGTATCAGAGATTGATTATCAGCCAGAATATAGTCACTAGATAAAACCCCTATTCTTTGGTGAGGAAGTGCGAAGATATTGGTCAAATGAACCCCTATTTTGTAGCTCCTCCACTGCAACGCCTTGACGTTTCTTCTTGAATTTGGAATGGCACTCTCTGTCATCATGGTTGGTTATGCCACATAAGTAGAAATGGATCGGTAGGTGCTCATATTTTAGCTCTACTTTGATATCCTCTTTGTTATAGCATATTAGCAGGACGTTATGTTTCAGTGAACTTTAAATATCCATTGCAATATGAACACGGCATAATGTCTGAACTCTCCTACTTGTAAGCTTTCTTCCCGAAGAACAAGGTACCTAACTTTCTAGTGGGACAATGAATAGCTTCCTCTTGTACCGACCTCTTAATAATGTTGTAGAGTTGAACCTAGTATTGCACTGGACAAAAAATAATGGGGCCAACCATTCTTCCACCAGAACTAGGCGGTCCTTGAAGCTCTAGGGACCATCTGTGAGGACTCACTCCAAATTGATTGTGTGTTTAAACTTGACAATGAAAATGTTCTGCATTCTTCCAAATTCAACCTCGTGTGTCACTTTCCAAGATCCCACCATCATGCGGATAAAGATAGGAACTTTCAGCTGTTTGTTGTGGATGATCCTAAACATGATGTTAACTTTCTAGTCCCTTTGGATTTAACTCTTTTAGGAGGTCTGAAATGTCTACTAGATAGTCATAAGCAGAGAGCTCGTGGACTCTTTGTGCTAACTCATCGGGTATAGATTGTTATGGGTTGTTACTTTGGTGTCAGCCATGAAGAGGAAAGGTGTGGGAAATAAATGGGGGAGGTGGGATAAGAATGATTAGTAGAGGGTAGTTGGGGTGGAGGAGGCTTGTATACATGAGGTTTGCTCTAACCGTGTCACCCCTCTGGCCAATGTCATCCCCATCTCCATGTTCCATTGGCAACACCTTCATCCAATCACTTCCCCATCTCGCAGCTCCAGGGTTTATGATTCCCTCAGACAACTTTGCTTTAAGGCATCGTCTGGCTGCCATGAAAAGGTTTTCTCATGACAAAATTTTCTCGAAAAAATCATTTTAAACTGTCTAGTTGTTATGAAAAGTTAGTTTTCTCATGAATATTTTCTTCCTTTTCTTGTTGAATTTTCATTTCTATCCTTTTCTTTTCTATACAATTCAAGGCAACTAGACTGGGCCTTAAGTCACAGGGTTAGATTTGCAATCTTTAGTACCTTTGCCACCAATCTGATCGTGTAACTCTTTTAACGAGTGACACGACTTCATTTATGCTTTCTTCCTTTAAGAGAAGAGGAAGCCCCTCTGTTAGTAAAGGAAGGGTAGGGTGCTCTGATTGGAAGGATATGGGTGGAATTAAAGAAGATATGGTAGATCAAGTGTCCCACTATGTTCAACCAGGTAACCATGTATTCCTTGACTGTAATAACCCAATCATTTTCCGGTCACTTGGGGATCTCGACCTTATTGCCATCTCCATTGCTTCTATTGTTATCATTGCCATCAGTTTTAGATTATTGGTTTTGTTTGTTAGTTTTGAGGAGGGATTAAAACAACAATTAAGTTTTAATAGTTCTTAATTATCATTAAGACAACAATGACATCTTAGGGAGTCATTTGCGAAATTAGTCATTTGCGAGCTTTCATTCGCGATTTTCTCACTTGCGAATAACTCAAACTAGTTTCATTCACATACTACAGACTAAATCATTTGCACACATTGGACTTAATCATTCGCGCACTTTGAACTTAGTTATTTATCAACTTTGTGTTTAGTTGCAAATTTCAAGTTGTCTTTAACCTTAGTGTCTAAACCAGTTCATCCGAAGCTAGAAGGTGTTATTATCACATTTCTTGAAGGTAATCGAGGTCTCCCATTAAGTGCGAGGGATTTTAGCCAAGCTAACTCTGGGATACAATCTAGCACTAGTAGAACCCTTATCTCTCTACGAACTTGCATGGTTCGGTAGAGACAAACAAACTTCATAGCTTACTCAAGCCCATATTTAAGTTAGGTTTTTTTTTTAAATCTTATTTGTTTAGGATTCATCCATTTTCCAAAAAATTCGGCTGCATAACGCTATTACATGTTCACGTAAATAAACAAATAATCATCTCAAGAAGATCAAGGTATGTACATGAACTCTCACAAGTGAGAGTGTCAACCATAAAGAAAGTCGTTCAAGAACCAGGCATTAGTCTCCAATTCGAGCATGTTGAGATTTGGTTGTCGGTTTTCCAGTGCAGTAAGAAGAAAAGGAAGATAATGGAGTTCACAGCTTCTTGATGTACACCTATCCTTCTGAGTTTGTAACTCTGGTTTATCACGTGGACATATGCCACCTCTCATTCCTTTCTTCTTCTTCTTTGTCATTGGCTCACAATGGTGTGTTCACCTTTCTTCAGAATTCAACAGCTCTGGAAAGCACGAAAAGGTGTAAACCTTTTTTTTCTTCCTTTCTCTCTCTCTTTCTCTCTAGTTTTCACTTAGTTTTCATGGTTTTCTCTCTGGTCTTTGTGCACGTGAGACAAGAGAGAGAGAGAGAGAGAAAGGCGTTGGTAATGTATGCGAATGGTCCCTCAAGCTCTATTTGCATAGGCCTTACTATTTTAAAATATATTAACAGTCCCCAACTTATTTTAAAATTTGAAAACAAGAATTTAATGGGAATTAAGAGAGGTAAATGTTCATAGGTGTAGGTGGCATTAGCCTTGAACCCACACTTTAGTGTAAATAGGTTGTAATTTGTTTGAGACTCGATGGATTAACCTTGAACCATTCTCGTTGACAAACCAACTTGTCACACGCATAGTCCTCCATTAGTGAGGTTTTGCTCAGTTATTTATAGATACACACTTTACGGTTTGTGCATTATTCCGGTTTACTGAAGTGCTCTAGAGATAGCCTTAATATCATAGGAAGTGACCAGCTTCCATACTCAGAAAGGTGAGTTTCTATCAATGGCGCATATAAGCCCCACCCCAATTTAGGACAATAGATCTCATTAAGAGAACTACGTTCTCATCCTTCATCATCCGCAGGTAATCAAGCACGTGTTCTACATGTACAACCTTCTGTATGAACATCTCATTTGTCATCTACAGGAAAAACCATCTGTAGGATCACCATTGGAAGGGACACATTTCATTAATTGAAATTATGCTTGTATGTGGGTTATATCTGGTTGTTTTCCCATTGAACCATGATGGCCAAGTTGTTTTTCTGGTTAACCTTGGATGGCCAAGTTTGTTTCCTATTGAACCTTGGACAACCAAGTTGGTTTACCATTGATCCTTGGTCAGTTGGGTTAAGTGTCTACCAGATTCACCTTTAAAGGCTTAACAATCCCATTCCCCACGATGTGCTGGAGTTTTTAATTCCAGTTAGGCCCTTTGATTCTTGGGTTAGCCATCTCATTGGCCTCACACATTAAGATTAGCTCACATAGCCATTCATGTACAAACCCTTGTATCTTGCATGCATTCCCTGTATTGAACTTGGGGTTAATTTATTTCATGCTTCAAGTTTATCACTTGGAATTATTGATATTTAAGTCGTTTAGGAACAAAACATGGATTTTGGTTGCTAGTGTCCTTCAGGCTCATGGACCTGGAATACTACAATTTAGTGTCCATTAGGTACATTGACCTAGAATTCTTATCACGTGCATCAGACATACATGTTTGGAATTCTCACAGAGTTAGTCATCAAGCATTTGGGCCGGGAGGCTCATCACGTGTTTTTGGTGTGACACTTATCATGTTTGACACTTTCCTTCATCAGACATCACAGGTTTGGATCATCTCAAGTGGTTACAGCCTTTTGAGGGATTTATCTAATTCAGTGCGTCCAATCGTTAACTTCACAACCACTATTCTCTATGTCACATTCGTGAGAAAATCTTATGCTCTGATTTTAATGACTTGGTTACAAATTCTGCTCTTCTAGATTTCATGGAGCTTCACCTCCTATCATAGCAGACATGAATCCAAGTGTTGAATTTGTACAACTTGTAGCTTTGCTTGGTATCGGATACCATCAGATCTATTGTAGATGGATTTCAAAGTTCATAGCACTTTCTACATATAAAACAGACATAGATTTTGCAATCTAATTCTTTTTACCTATATCCCTAGTGTATTGACTCAGTAGTACATTAGTCATAAGTCTGATGTAGTCATCATATACATAAAGAGTCTTACTTTATTTGAGTATTATGATACACTTTATCTATTGGTCATTAGAGTTGATCAAAGATTTGTGTCATCAACTCACAGCTAGTATTCTCGTGTGATTGGATTGTAACCTCTTCACAATTGACATCAGTTCATAACACAATGTCATCAGCATATAGCTGGTATCCAATGGACTGGTTGTTGATACATGTAGTGTACATCAAATCTACTAAGGGTTTTCACTCAGCACATGCTTGAACTAGTAAAGAAGCTCATTCTATCTTTATAGACAGATAAATACCAGAGTTATTTCGGTAATTTTCAGTGTCATTCATATCACTTCATTGATGGAGGATTCTCAATTAGGAAATTACATCACATGCATCTCATTGTTGGACTTAAGAGTGAACACACATGTCTAATCAATGAGTTTTAAGTCCATTGCCAGCGTGAGACTTCCACACAGTTCATAAAGCTAGGTAGGGAGCCACATTGATCCTTATGTGGATCTTAATGATTTCAAGCTTATTAAAGTTCAATTTACATTCAGTCAATTGCATGTGGATTTTCTCATTACACTCCTCATAAGAGAGTATTTCTTATACACCCGATTTAGTGTCAAAAGATTTCTTGTCCCTAGACCATCACCATTCAATGGTGGTGAAACCCAAGGGCACAGGTTACTAAGCTAATCTCTTAGCC
>JAOXJP010043595.1:0-16295 GCA_025762735.1 Platanus orientalis
GAAAGGTGAACAGTTTAGGTTAGTCGGGTTCAACCATCAGTTTACATGATTTAACCATGGTTCATTACAAAAATATGTAAAATGTAATAAAATACCAAAAATTAATTCATAATGCTTTAGAAGCTTATGATTGGGTTTCCAATTTTCAAAACTAAACAATTCATTAAAAGTAGGGTTGAAATTTGGAAAGTCACATTTCTAATGTTTTCTTCTTAATTTGTTAAAAAAATAAAAATAAATAAAAGATCTTTAACCAAGTTTGCAAAAGAATCAACCAGTTTTCATTGGTTTTGACAATTTTTATTGGTTTTAAGAGGTTTTTTGGTAGATTACGATTTTGAACTTCTATAAACCCATTTAAGGTGCTAGTTCTGGTCAAACTAGGCTGGACCACCTAATCTGATCCGATTTCAAGAGTTTATAAGCCTAAACTGAGGCTAAGCTGGGTGCTTCAAGCTCATCACAAGCCTGAGTATTGCCTTCATGTGACAAGGCCAAGCTAAGCTTGGCTCAGCTTGGCTCAGTTTGACTCATTGACACCCTTAGCATTAAGAAGGGAAGTACTGAGAAAAAAAAAAAACACAATGCACCAATTGGTTTTAAAAATAGTCCAATCAATGGCTTTCTTTTCTTCTTTGTTGGTCCGGTGTAGCCATGGCAATTCCAGAAGGCAAAGGTTTCCTCTTGCAAACCTTGTGACCAAAATTGGTGACAGTGTGTGACTATACCATGGGCTGCCGAATGCCAATGGTATGTTTACGGTTAAAAGCATCAAAAAATATGTTCGACTCAAAAGTAGATACCCAGAAAAGACATCAAATTCAAAAACGCATCATGTGTCGGTCTATGATGCACGTCACACATTGTGACATTGATCACAGATGAATTGTGGTACAAGCAATGCCCACACCACTTTTTGATGCTTTTAACCTCATCACACAGTGTCAATCTATAGTGTGCTCAGAGACTCACAGACACTTTTTTTTTTTTTTTTTTATCAAGGAACAAATGTTTTGTCCGCGATTTTGTATGTCCAAACATGCCCAACACACAAAGGCTGGGTGCATCGGAGTTAAAATTTTAAAAACAGTTTTCAAGTGAAAAAATAGGTACCCTTAAAAATGTGGTGTAAGGGATTAAAACTGTTAAAAAACGTGTTCAAATGAACATTTACTCCCTATTTAAAATCTGCACCAAATTGAAAAAACCATCACATGTCAACCTCTGGTAAAAGACATGGTAGGATACCAAATCTTGGACAGAACATTTGCTCCATTTTTATCATAGAACATTTGTTTGTAAGCAAAATGTTATGAGACCAAATGTGTGACCAGTCTGCGGGCTGAAAAAAGTGTTTTTTTTTTTTTTTTTAAATGAAAGGTGACCAAAAAGAGACGAAATTCAAAATTAAGTAAATGTTCTGTGATAAAAATGTGTCTCTAGTGTCTGGTGAATTGTAAGCTGACATGTTGTTTTAGGGGTTAAAAACATCCAATAAAGTGTTCAGTTGACAAAGTAGGTGTCCACCAACAGGCACCAAATTCAAAAACACATAATTTGTCAATCAATGGCATGCCAACAGAGGTTTGTGTCAACACAGACAATCACTCTCCAATTCAAAAATACATCACATGAGTTTGGGAGAACCTGACAATGGACTGTGTTAGGACTCCCGAAGACACAAAGGATGTAGACTCTGTGTTTGTTGTTTTTGACAGGTTTTCCAAAATGGTGTATTTTATCCTGTAACGCAAGACCTCCGATGTTGCACACATAGCAAAGTTGTTCTTTCAAGAGATTGTGCAATTACATGATGTTCCGAACTCTATTATTTTTTACCGTGATTCAAAATTCATCACCTACTTCTGGCTTACTTTATGGAGGAGATTTGGCACGAATTTGAAATATAGTAGTACTGCACACCCTCTAACTAATGGACAGACATAAATGATGAATATAGCTGTAGGAAATTTAATTCATAGCATCTTCATGGATAAACCAAAATAGTGGGATAATGCACTTACGCAAGTTGAGTTCGCTTATAATAATACAGTTCTTAGTTCTACTAGACGGTCCACATTCTCTATTGTCTACAGAAAAGTTCCAAAGCATGCATTAGACCTGGTCAAGTTGCCAAAAGTTAAAGTTCTTGGTATGAATATAGCAGCAAACAATATGGCGGAATCGGTTCAATTAGTTTAGGCAGAGATAAAGAAGAAACTTGGTGAAGTCAATGCAAAATATAAGGCGTATTGATAAACATCGAATGCACAAGGTATTCCTAAAAAAGGATATGGTCATGATTTTTCTGTGCAAGAACAGATTTCCTGTAGGTACTTACAATAAGCTGAAGCCAAAGAACTATGGCCTATACAAAATTCTAAAGAAAATAAATGGAAATGCTTATGTGGTAGATCTCCTTGCTGACATGGCAATTTCAAAAACATTTCATGTTGTTGTTCTATATGAATACCATCCATCAGGAGAGTCACTCTGTCCAAAGATTAACTTGAAGGTCAGCTCTCCACAAGTGGAGGGGATTGATATAGAAGAAGTTTCCTTAGAATTTCTCAAGATGCAAGATCATTGAAAATCAAGGAAAATGGTACGTAATGAAAACCCATAAAATCTTATTTTATTTGATATCTAAAACAACAAGAAAAAAACTCACTCAAGAGATGGAAGCACAAAGAAAATGCTTTACCGAAGATGAGGCTTAGTGACTTTACAAGGGACTCAAATTGGGTTTATATAATCAACTACAACAATGGATATGGAAATTTAATCATATGAAATAAAATAAAATATTTTTAATCTTTATCATGCATATCCAATCCAATATAATCAAATCTTCCATCACGTATCTCTTGAATCCAAATTTGCCATTATGTGTCTCTTGAATTTAAATCTACCAAATATGGTGTTTTATTACTCCCCGACAAACTGAAGGTTGGAACCAACATTAGTTTAGACCGAAGATGAAGAAATACGTTATGTGGTAAGCCTTTGGTGAAAATGTCAACCAACTAAGAAGTTGAGCGAAGAAATTTGACTGAAAGAGTACCATTCATGACAAAATCCCGTACGAAATAATAATCCACCTTGATGTGTTTGGTACAAGCATGAAATATTGGATTAGCATCCATGTAAGTGGCACTAATATTATCACAATGTAAAATCATTGAAGGTTGGAGAGGAACATGTAGATATCGCAGAAGGTAGGACAACCATAGTATTTCTAAAACGGATCACGCGTGCTGAGGCAATCTTGGAAAAGTGTCTGATGACACTAGTAGCGCTCACGATCTCATCTGGATAAGCAGAAGAGAAGTTGTTAGGTCTATGTATTGTCAATGTCCATGCACAAAACAAAGTGTATACATGTAGTGGTCATGTTGTGTAGGGATTTATGATGTAAACTATATACTTATGTAAGTCCAAGTGTCAGAGTCCTAAAAAGCACCAAGAAGATGAACTTGAAGCCTAAATGACCATGCCAAAGAGATTCAAGCATCATGGAAGATGCTAAAGAGACTCAAAGCATTATGGAAGAATCTCAAGTCTCAAGTGTAAAGTACCTCATGGAAGCGACACATTAGTTTTCAAACATAGAAAGGTAAATCAGGTAAATGAGACCCAATAGTAGTTGTGTGTGTGTGCTCACGAAACCCCAAGACCATGGTTGACCCTAAGAATCACTTAGAATACTTAAGTAGGGTCTAATTGAAATGCTCAAAGAACCTAATGCTCAAAAGAATGAAAATGGTTCATTAGGGAAAAAATGTCTATTCTAACTAGTGTTGTCTAGGTTAGTAAATTTTGAGGCAACTTCCAAGGACTCCTTAGATCACCTCATTAGTAATTATACTACCATCCATATATGTATGGAAATATCTAAAAGTCTATTTTTCAACAAAAAAAAATGGTGAAGGACTTCGAGTTTTCAAAAAGAAAGTTATAGCCGTTTTATCAAGAGGTGTCTGTGCTGAAAAACTAGGAGTGCAAGTGCCCGCATGTAGTGGTAGGTGACCGAGGTCCCAATGGTTAGATTTCTAAACGTTATTTTTTGACCTTTGAGGTCTTAGCAAAGCCTTGGCTCACTTATGTGAGGTTGAAACATGCCACAAATGAGTCAATGCCTCTCTCATTACTCCTTTATATCAAAATAATCATTCCACTCTTGAAAACCATTTTGAAAACCCTCTTTACATGAGGTATTATTGAGCTAGATAGAAAAATCATTAAATATGAGAGGAAACAAGTCTTGAAAGCAAAATATTGATCAATTTATCATCCAAGACTTAGAGAATAAGCCCTTGCAGCATTCAAGGAGCCTTAAAGAGAAAAAGCCCAAGTTGGAAAATCTCATAAAGAACTCTCTATACCGGTGTGAAGACCTTAGTTACATTTGCCTATTGAGAGGCTAAGCACCACTATCACTTATTTCATTTTCATCATTTGAGTACGTCTACTAGAGACACAGGAAGTGGAAGCCTCCGTCGGAGACACCAGGAACGAAATTAGGAGTCCGTCGGAGACACCGTACTCGTGAGCACTTACTGGAGACACCAAGTGCGAAGTCACCTCTACTGGAGACACTAGAGGTAAGGTCGTGTTGATGTAACTTGTAATAGTTAATAGTTAACTATTAATAAAATCAACATGCCCCCAGAATGGGCATTGGAGAGTGGACATAGGCCCGTGTGCCGAACCACTATAAACACTTATGTCTTTATATTGCATACTTTGTAATTGTTCTTTAATTTTCATATCATAAACAAGCACAAACATCTAGTCCTTTAGTGAATTTACAAATTGGTTAATTTATCATTTAAGTTTAACTGAACATCTTGTAAAGTATATTGAATTTTCAATTCATTATTTATAGAGCACTTTAGGACTTCATTCTAAGTACTAAACTTAAGTGATCATATTGTGGGGTAATTAGAAGTGACTCTAACTAAGGTTAATATAAAAGGATTAATCAAAAAACCTTAGGGAACTTATTGGCCCTGCTCCCACTTTGCTATAGGCAACACTATAGTGCATGACGAAGCCTCGTGGTCTATGATAAGTTCATAGGAAAGTGATTTACTAATTAAAAGAATTTCCACTGCATCTTTAAGTGAATTAAAGAAAATCATAAGAGGGTGAAGAAATTAATTTGAGAGAACCGAAAAATACTAGATATCCTATTCACCCCTTCTAGGAATTTCAAAAGTATCACCAACGGTATACAAAAATGCATCTTATAACAAAGAGAAAGGCTTACCATGACCCATGGGAGAAACTTCTATAGGATCCTGTCTTGTAAGGAGTGCTTCCTCAGCAACTAGATTAAAGACAAAATAAGAGTTCAACACATAGGAACATATAAATGACTAACATAAATAATGTGGAGAGGGATGGCATATATACCTTTCTCAGAGACCATTTCATTTTGGGGATGGTCCTCATCTACTATAATGGGGTTAGCGACTGATTCGTGAGGATTTATGTCAGTTGTCGCCTCCTTTTGGATTAGGTCATCTTCCTGAGTTTCCTCTATGATCGGTTCTCTATCGATTGTGATGTTGTCCTCCCTAATAGGTAGAGCAAACGAAGCAGTAAGGGCATCATCAGTGGATGTGGTCGTAGGCTTGCTAACTTCATCAATAGTCCTATCCTGAGGCTTATTGGCTTCAAGAGGGCCATGCACTTCAGACATCCCCACATCAACAGAGTCGGAAGGTTTGCTCGCAGCAGGAACCTCCTCACCAGCATTCCTTGTTGTCTGGTCACTCGCTTCAGTGGTGGTTGTAAGTGATTCATCAGGACTCTCGTCAACATTCCCCGATTCATTGGCCAACGGGTTACCTTCCCCAAAGCCATTAGTCCACCTTTGGTTGTCATTTTCAGAGCCTTCATAATCTACTAGCTCCTCCATTTTGAACATGACCACGTCCTGAAAGTTATCAGTAGGAACGTGAAGGCCCACAAACCCCTCAGAATCTTGCAAGGAGCTCATTTATGCTCCCTCAAAATTTATGCCCAACACTGACTAGACCAAGTCTTGTTGCTCCTCAAGGGTGATAATGGGATGGGCCTTATCTCCCTGCTTAGTTATTAAATTTGTCTTTCTTGTTGTCAGGACACTATGTTCCTCTGTTACAGTCATCTGAGGGTTGCTTTCATCAAGGGCTGGTCTTTGCACCTCAAGGGGTGTTGGCTCTACTAAATCTTCTATGGAAACTTGTTGGCAAATAATCATGAGAATAAAAGAATTCAAAATGATTAAATGAGATTCATTAAAGTCACGAATATGTATAAGCATACCTAGGCATGCTCTCTGGAAGGTGTTGGTGAAGGAGGATTTCATGGCTCTTGCTCAAAAGATGTGTGGGAGGATCCACCAACCTCCCAGATACTTGAAGAGGCCCCTCCTCCAGCAACACATGAGGGCTCATCATCCTCAACGACCATTTTTCATTTGAAAGGGACATAGGGCTCTTGCCTCGCCGTTTCATGTGATGCAATTAATGCTTGTTGAACCTGAGTTGCCACTTCTTCTTCATTGTTAGGCTCATCACTGAAATGGGCAGGCTGAACACTCGACCACAAAATGGAACTCTTCATTTTCTCCCAAGTGTTTCTCTATGGTCCCATGGGCATATTTAGATGTCACGAAAGGTAGACTCATTCTTGTGGTCGCCAACTCCTTCCTAATATTTTCTATGAAACTAGGAAGAGATTCGCGAATCACTGAGGAAATGTCCTAACCGGCAGGGATAAATTCTCAAAGCTCCCTTGTGATGTCAGCCACCTTTTTAAAGACATAATCTAAAAAGTGACCCTCTAATTCATACCTGATCATGGTGATGACCAATTCATGCACAGTTCCCCCATGCTGTCATAAGGCCTCCAACTTCCTCCAAATTACGCTACAAACTCTGAACAATTGATTACGGGAGGCATATCATTGGATACCCGTTGGCCCCTGTGGTCTTTTGGGCACTCTGGGTCTGACAGGAGCAGGATCTCGCTTTATTGGACTTTCTGGTTCGGTCCTTCTTTCAATAGAAATATGAGAGGGACGGTTGAAAGGCTATACTAAGCCTTGCTCTTACATCATTGGCAATATGTTGATCAATTGCCTCCGCTCTTCAAGGGTCTTACCCCCTAACACAAACTCTTTAATAGATGGGATTTTGCGTTGTTTCGTTTCTGTTGTTGTATGTTAGAGCTCTTCAAAAGGATAACCCCCAATATCTTCAAAATCATCCTCATAAATAGGAGTTATCCGTTTAGGTTCTCTGGCCTAGCAAGGGATGTAATGCATTGAGGTTTCCTCCCGTATGACTTACTCCTTGCACCTCTTTTTCTCTTTGTTTTATTTGGTTGTTCTTTTTCTCCTTCAGTGGCTAAAGGAGATGGTAGGATTAATTCAGTGTCTTCTTGACTACTCCGTGACCGTTTATTGGATCTTTTAGGCCATTAGACAGCCGATGTCTTCTTGGTTAAAGTATTATTCTAAGATTTTTCAACCATTATTATGGTACCTTGACGGTACCTTGACCATCATAAAAAATAACACGGGAGTTATCCTCGTCTTCCTTGTATCTTACAACTGAAAAGAATGAGTTATACCACCATTTGGCATAATGATAATCGAATTGGAGCTTGTCTTGTTCGGCCATTTCTTCAGGGATGACCGCTCGGCTGCCTGTGCCTGACCTCACGAAATATAGATAGGCTTCTTGAATTCTCTTTATGGACATTGGCGTTCAGGAAGGGTTCAGATTCCCCTGCTTGCCCGTAGTTTCTGGGCCCAATCTTCGACGTGTGATGTCGATGCGTGAAAGGTCGCTAACCCTTTTATAGAAGGGTTAGGCTTTTTTGGGAGTCGCCACCAACTTGGGGTTAACCGACAAAGTTGGACATTAGCTCTCATCTTCAGGTGAAGAGGAGAAGTCTAGACCCGAAGGTCTAGGGGCTTAACTCCTAATACTGGTTTATATTCCTAAGATAAATGATAAGTTGTTTAGTTGCATTTGGGGAAGGTGTTAGGCACCCCAAATACCCACCTTTTTCGGGTGGCTTCTCTCATTCATACATGTTTTGAATTATGTTAAAGTTCATGCTTGTTAAATATAAAGTTATTGGTCTGAACCACCTCCATGGTGTGATCATTATAGTTCCAGTTGAGACATAGTCCCAAGTTGCCTACATACCCGATCTTATATGGTTCAGTGTATTCCTAGGGTTATGTCAGGATCAAACTGTATATAGTTCTAGGGATTTGTTGTGTGTGCCAATCTCGGTAGTCAAGTACTTTTGATTGTGGGAGTGATGTAGGATAGGTTCATTTTAGATTGTTTGTATACTTACAAAGTACTCCACGCTACTGCAAAATGTAAACAAGTTAGCTAAATGGGGGTTAGGATTATGTTGTACCAATGTGCATGGTTTTGAGAACCTAATTGGGCTATGGCCAAGTCTCAGGTCTTTGGGTCGCGAACCATTGTGACATAACCCTAAGGTAAGGTAAAGGCCATAAAAGGTCGGGATGAGTTGAAATATAGTGAACGGGTAAGTTGACTTGACCTTGTCGCAATGACGTAGTAGCCATGACTCAAGCGTTGTCTCCCAAGTAAAGTTCAAGTATCTGATACACTTGGAGATCACAAGCGTACAGTCAACCCTACTATGATTGTAGGAAAGCTGAAAGAGGCATTTTGCAATGAAGAGATCCCTAGATAATGTCTAAGGAATGGATTGGTTTAAAGCTGGGTTTTATTTGACTTTCATAGATCTAACACCTAAAATTCATCTTGACACTTGTAAATAGGGCCACAGAGGTGCTTAAGCACGTGAATGAATTCCAAGATGTCAGTTACCTGTGTATAAAGGTTAGGGTTCACTAGGGTGGGTCCCATCAACGTCTGAATTTCTCCAAAGCCTATATTCCCTGTCAACGCCTGAATTTTAACTGATTAAAAATTAGGCATTGGGTTTAGACAGTCTACACTCCGGAGGGCATTTCTCCCTCTACAAAATTTTAAATTGAGCGTGGTCAGTCAATTTAGAAAGCTGAGAGAGAGATCTTTCCAACCATATTTAATAATCCTATACTTGCTTAACGCCTATTTTTCAAACTGACCCATGTTTATGCTGTCAACGCCTGTTTTTTAGCAGATTAAAAAATAGGCATTGAGTTTGAACAATTTGTACTCTGGAGAGCATATCTCTCTCCATAAAATTCTAAATTGAGCATGGTTGGTCAATTTGAAAAAATGAGATAGAGATATTTCCAGCCATATATAATAAGCCTATACGTTTCTAACGCTTGTTTATCCATACACCTATTTTTCTATCAATGCCTATTTTTAAATAGATTAAAAAAATAGGCATTGGCTATGGACAGTCTATACTCCGGAGGGCATATCTCTCTCCACAAAATTCTAAATTGAGCACGGTTAGTCAATTTGGAAAGCTAAGAGAGAGATATTTTCAACCATATATAATAGGCCTATGCTTCTTTAATGCCTGTTTATCCATACACCTATTTTTCTAAAGCCGATTTTTTAATTCCCTTAAAAAACAGGCATTTGGCATGGGACCAAATTCCAACAACCTAATTTTTTTCATTAGGACCCCTAGAGGTGTCAGAAAATTCTGAAATTTGACATGCTATCAGGCAATACATATATGAACAACATGTAAAAATTTGTCTTAATATCATCCATAGAAAATTCACAATAAAATCATCAAATATTCCCCAAAATTAGGTCTCAAAATACCCATTTTTTTAGTTTTGTTTGGGGGGGCCATCTCGAGGCCTTTCACAGCTCTAAAAATTATGAAATTAAATACACATCATACATATGTATAGTCTAACATATAAAAATTTGGGCTCAAGAGGCCCTCTCCAAAAATTACAATAAATTGGACATGTAAATCAGTAAAAAATAAGAGCAAGTAGAGGATGAGCCTCCACTGTGTACCCGAGTTAGAGTAGTATTCTAGCATGACTTGGACAACATAACAGTACTCAAAATTCATATATGTTGAAGGGAGAGATGATCTAAGCATGGGTTTAGGCTTACCTAGCCTTAGGGTTGTGGGAACTTGCACTTTTCTTCTTCTTCCTCCTCTTCTTCACTTGAGATATAGGGTTTTTTGTTGCCAACCCTCATGAGCACGAATTTTGGGATATTTCTAGCCTCCAGGAGGTGTGGTGAATGAATAGGATTGAAGATAGGGTTTGCTAGATGGAGGGATAAGATGATGCCTATCCAAAAAGAAGTGAAGGGTGGTTTTGAAGTGGAAGGGGGGTTTTGTGTTAACCTCACTTGGATTGGTGACATGGCACTAATGGGAAACAAGTGTGGTGCCATGTCACCCACATGGGCTCTTGCGATTGGTTGAGTGGTTATAGCCTATGGTTTCACAAAGGGTGGTTTGAGGGAGGTGGTATTTGATTGGATTGGTGACATGGCACCAATAGGAAACAAGTGTAGTGCCATGCCACCCACATGAGCTCTTATGATTGGTTGGGTGGTTATGGCCCATGGTTTGACAAATGGTGGTTTGAGGAGGGCATCATGGGAATTCATGGATTGATGACATGGACTAAGGGGAGAGGGGTAGGTTTATGACGCAATAATTTTAGAAAATGATTGAATTAATGATGCAATATTTTAGGGATTTAGATAAATGACACAGTAAATGAAGATTCTAAAACATAGGTCCACATCCATTTTTTATTTTTTTTACTTGGTCCTAGCAGACACACTGGTCAACCGGATTTGTGATCCGACATCCACAAACCCTCGAAAGTCTAATTTTTGGTAAATTTGGAAAAAACTTCATTGGACTGTAAGAAGGGTAAAATTCTTTACTAGAATCTTCTAGCAATATTTGTGGGTTAGATCATTGGAGGTACTACCATAAACGGTCAGTTAATCATATATATATGTAGGGAGAAACATGAAAAGCCATTTTTTTGAAGAAAATAAGAATCGTGCAGATATAAGTGATTATGCCCGAGTTTGCTTTTTGACTTTCTGAACTTTGTTGGTTGCAAACAGATAGTGGTTTTTAGGTTTCTCGAACATTCCAGTTGCACTGGCGTGATCAAAATTAGCTTTTAAAATGAGTTTGAATAAAGACCGACGATGTAATAACCTGAGAAATGCTATAATTTGGATGTGATAGGGTTTATGAATGGGTGGAGCCCATTGTGGACAACTGGTGGGCCACAGAGTGTTGGAGTTTTGAAAGTCTCGAAGCCACATGAACTATCATGACATCATTCAGGTAAAGGGAGAAGCTTTAAGGATCATTTGAGGGCCCAGGGGTCAATTCTGAAGGCAAAAGGGTAAAATGATAATTTGCTACCTACAATGGCAAAAAATGGTAAAAATGAGGATTCTTTGTCTATGATTCTTCATGACAAGAAGTCTTATATAGGCGAGAGAAAAATCAGTGATCTGAGTGGTAGATAGTGAGTTATGGGCCTTTGAAGGCAAAAGGGTAAAATAGTAATTTTTTCACCTAGGCTATTTTACTGAAGAAAGGCTTACAGGAGGTGGAAAACTTACTAATGACATGAATGGGGTTCTAAAATATGGACCCTCAAAGTCCTGCTAATGCTTTTGTGGAAGATTAGGGTTTAACCTGAAATAGTGTATTTGGACTGTAATGAGGTGTTCTGACTGATTCATTTGTGGTTGAAATATCTAGAAAGACTGCTTAGGGAATGCCTAACCTCCTAGAGTCTAGGTTTGCTCTTTCAAAGCCAAGGGTGTTTAAGGTCTTGATGCCTGGATGCTGTTATGCTGTCCTTATGCTATCACATGACCCGAGTCAAAATTTGGGTGCTGACAAATGCCCCCCGTTTGGTACATGTGGCTATGCCATACATAGCAAAGGAGGAAGTGCCATAATTTTGACTTAGGCGAGATAGTACTTCTTCTTTGCATGTAACTCATGGATATTGGGTGGATTGTTTTGAAAAAGCGGAATAGTTTTGGCTGTGACAAATAATTGTGGGTTGAAACTTGTCCTTAACTTGTGGGTCAAGGTTTTGGAAAATGTTTGCTTTTTGAAATGCCTTCTTGAATGGAGAGTCAACTCTTTTGGTGTTTTGCAAATAAGTTTGGAGGAATCCTATTTTAAAATGAGTATTAACCAATAGAGAGGGGCTCTCATTTTGAAAAGATGGGCTATTTATGGGTGTTTTTTTTGCAATATAGAATAATTTTTGTTAAGAAAATATGGTGGGCTAAAATTTGTCCCTAGCTTTGGAGATCAAGGTTTTGAAAAATGTTTGCTTTTCAAAATGCCTTCTCGAATTGAGAGTAAACTCTTTCAGTGTTTTATAAATTCCTTCAAGATTATCCTAGTTCAAAAATGGGTGTCAATCGATAGAGAAACTCTCTTTGTTTTGGAAAAGATGGGCTATCCACGAATTATATGCAAGCAATTAATACTTTCTCTAACTCCTTGGGTGTTACTGTTAGCATATGCACAGCATCGGGAGACATGTAAGTCATCGACATAGGGTGCAACTGCTTGAAAACATTGCAGAAAATCGATCATACAAAAGCTGTAAATCATGCAAGCAATCTAAAACCTAATAATCAGAAAAAGTAAAATACTACACATTGTATGAAAATTGTCAAACATATTGTTGCTTTGGAGATTGTTGAGTATGTCTTATGTTCAGTTGCAATTGATTATCATGTCATGAATATAGATAACTTGTGCAGAAAATGACGGATGAAAACAAGGAGTTGTTAGCAATGCTAATTGTTGGCTAAATGTCACTTTGCCTCCCTTTTAATGATTATGTACCAGATTAAGCCTGAAACAATGTGTTTTTGATTATCACGGTCTCGAATGACCGATGACTGACTCTCTAGAGATTGTTTATGAATGTTCTAAAGTTTTTTTAATGGGACTCACAGAGGGATGTTAGTGAAGCTCTCCCTGGAAAAGCTATGAAAAATATATGTAATCATGATTAAACACTACTCAGTTTTACATCAATTATGGTACATATATGCTAAATATCACTTCCAAAGACACGTATGGCATTACATCGGTTATGATATTTAGCAGGATCGATCTACATCATTGCCTTCATCCCACTTAGGCAAATGTTGTATTTTACGGGACTCACGGAGGGATTTTGGGAGCTCTCTCTAGAAAAGCTATGGGACCTTAGAGGGTCAGTGCTATGCATCCATAAAGCGATGGCTACATAGGCTATGGATTGATCCTTGACAATATTTTTGTCTCACTTAAACATTGTCAAGGCAGGGGGACATGTAAGGGAGAATTTATATGACTCTCTCCGAAAGCAGGGGCAGAATCCATTAGGATCTCATGTTGTGCCTTGCCCGAGTGATAGGAACCTAGTCTTTGCTAAAGTAGGTATAACACACAACGCTTGAGGGTGAATGCAACACAATGCTTATGTCCCAATAAGCAACTGTCACCAAGGTCAGTGCTAATAGGTTGGTCTATTAAGCGGTGACCGTTAGAACTTATAGAGAAATGTTGGTATGCTCTTTCCCAAGAAGCTATGGAAGGATTTTTTTGACAAGTAACCTGTGCTATAAAAGTACAACTCAAGCTTGATAAGTGCTTAGACTATAAATAGCAAAACATTATGGCTAGGAGCTAGCATTTCATAGACTTGATGAATCGAAGTGTGGCATTGCTTGTTGTTCGATGCCGAGCAAATATCACGGGGTGGACGTTAGTAAATCATGCGATAGATGAAGTACTAATTGGAATGGCCGATGTAAGTAAGCCATTCAAAAGTATAGACTAGGTTGTGCCAAAATTTGAACTAGAAAGGTGGCTTGGTTGGACGTGCAGAGAAATGTTATGAGCTCTTTCCCAAGAAGCTGTGATGGGTTGTTCTCATAAGTAACCCATTTGTTGTGAGGAGGATTCTTCAAGCATGATAGCTATCCCGTTATAGCCTTAGGAATTTCATAGACTTTATGGATTGAATTATGATGTGTATTTACATCTCCATAAATAGACATCATAGATGGGTCATATCCTACAGTTGTCCCGACTTTAACAGAAGGTAGGTAGAGGACTGGCCGGGACTAGAGATGTTGTTGCACTCTCTTTGGAAGTTGTGGAGGTTGTGATAACAAGGAACCCAATGCTATGTATCATGCATAACTCCCTAATGGTATTAGCACTAAGATGATACATAGGCTATGAATTAAAGTGTAGCATTCAGTTATGTCTGAATAACCAGGATGCTACACGGCAATTTGTTCGTGGTTCAGGGATTGCCGATAGGGCTTGTGGGAAACTATTGGGGCTTGTTTTGATAACCATGAGATCTCAAGAGACCGATGCTACCTATATGTTTCAACCATCCAATCTATAAACATGGCTAGCATAACACGCAAGCACTTGAGTGATGATGCCTACCTACCCCCTAGATAGGCGGTTTATCTGTGAAGGCCTTTCATCAAAGTCGGGGACCAACATGACTTAGAAAACCTTTACCGCTTGGTCAGGGTATGTCAAGAGGTATTTAGGCTTACTCAGAAAGCCACGGAGATTCTGAGGAATCGGTGCTATATATTTGTTTTAATCAATTTCCAAAGATGATTGTCATGGTATATAGGCTATGGATTGCAGTCAACATCTATCTATACCCGAGTAGACAGTCTGCTATGTTAATGGTTTTGGTCATTTATTGGTGAGGCAACCTAGAGTTTTCCACTAAACTTGCAGCGGCCTAATCAAGGCCATCAAGAAGTTTTTAGGCTTATTTCGAAAGCCATGGAGATCACGAAGGATCAATGCTACATACTTGTTTCAACCAATTTCCAAAGGTTGTCATGATAAATAGGCAATGATGTCGACATTTGCCTATACATGAAAGGTAATCTGTCATGTTGATGGTTTCGGCCATTTTTAGTGAGGCAACCTATAGTTCCTCATGGAACCTACAGAGGCCTGAGTATAGTATATTAGGAAAATTTTGGGCTTAACTCTGAAAGCAATGGAGATCACAAGGATTGGTGCTACGTATTCATGTTTTGTCATGTTACGTAGGCAATGGAATGATGATCGACATTTTCCTATGCTCAGTAGGCAATCTGTTATGTAAAAAATTTGGCCATTTCGGTAAGGTGAAGTCCTTATTGAACCTTTACGTGGCCTGATATCAATGTCAAAAATGATCGATGCATCATTTTCTATCAAACATTGCCATAAGAATGTACTTTTCTATAGTTGCTTTGTCGACGGAGCAATCTTTAGGTTTCAGGTGCTTGCCATAAGAATGGACTTTTTCTTAGGGTGATGACTTATCATCGAATAACTTTGCCGACAGAGCGGTCTTTAGGTTTTAAGTGCTTGCCATAGGCATGAGCTTTGTTGAGGGTGATAACTTGTCACCAGTGTGCTTTTTTGACAGAGCAGACTTCAGGTTTCTAGTGCTTGCCATAAGAATGGAATTGTTAAGGGTGATAACTTATCACCGAAGTGGTTTGCCATCAGAGCAGACTTTAGGTTTCAAGTGCTTGCCATAGGAATGGACTTTGCTGAGGGTGATAACTTGTCACCGGAGTACTTTACCATT
This sequence comes from Platanus orientalis, assembly GCA_025762735.1. Classification (NCBI taxonomy): domain Eukaryota; kingdom Viridiplantae; phylum Streptophyta; class Magnoliopsida; order Proteales; family Platanaceae; genus Platanus; species Platanus orientalis. Next base: position 15,608 of record JAOXJP010043595.1, read on the forward strand.
AGAGCAGACTTCATGTTTCATGTGCTTGTTGATCCATGATGGGCGATTTTCTAGGCTTACTTCAAAACAAAGAAAGTCTTTTTGGAGATCGAGGTTATTTTGAAGGGGCCTTTACCCAATTTCATTGCAAAGGGGCTGAGGCCAAAATTCCTTAAAGGGCAGCGGCCCATATTTCATTGCTTAGGGGCCAAGGCCCAAATTCCTTAAAGGGTGGCAGCCCACTTTACATTGCAGAGGGGCCAAGACCCAAATTCATTAAAGGGCAGCGGCTCACTTTTCATTACAGTGGGGCCAAGGCCCAAATTCATTAAAGGGCGGTAGCCCATTTTTCATTGCAAAGGAACCACGGCCCAAATTCCTTAAAGGGCAATAGTCCAATTTTCATTTCAAGAGGGGATAAGGCCCAATTCATTTGCTCAGGGGTCACTGTCGAGTTTCATTGCTTATGGGCCATAGCCCAATCATATTGCTCGGGGACAGCATCCCAATTTTATTGCTTAGGGGTCATGGCCCAATCTCATTGTTTATGGGTGACGACCTAATCTCATTGCTTAGGGGCCATAGCCCAATCTCATTGCTCAAGGACCTTGGCCCAGATTTCTCTTCCTAATAGGTGACACATCAATCTTTGTTTCAAGATTGGTACAGGATGACACATTGTTTTGGCATTTTGAGAGATGATGTATTA
>JAOXJP010043606.1:0-16295 GCA_025762735.1 Platanus orientalis
GAATGGCGGAACAGGATTCATATAGCCGACCCCAAATAGTTGGGATAAGGCTGTTTGTTGTTGTTGTTGTTGTTGTTCTCTTGCAAAGCTGATTCAACCATAGGAGCAGGCAGTTGTGTTTTTCTCTAAGCCTCTAAATTGATAACAAACACCACATAAGAATTTGTAAAACATTTGTTTCCTCATCATAAGTAGCCTTCCTTTCATTGATCTATTGCTTACCTGGCACCACCTTATAGTCTTCCAATGAACAATTCTACTATTATCACTATCACTATAGCTCTCAATTTTTAATTGAAGAACTTAACCTTCTTCATAATATCCATAATATGTTGATCTATAACACTTTGTATAGTTTTTCTAAACAAAATTTTAAAAATTAAGCTTTCCTAACATTTATCACTAATTAGAAACTAAATTGCCTTCCCGGTAAGGGATACAAAACAAAACTACTCTTTTGATACCAATTGTAGGACAGCCCAATGGTTTAAGGATTCTAGGACTAAACTACAAGGAATTTTGGTGAGGTTGCTGTATTGAATTCAACAGGGTTAAGGCTTATAAAAAGTAAAATTACGGTTAAAGTTTGCTAGAAAAGCAAATTAACTAAGGCTGGCTGATGGATTATAATATTGGTAACATCGTTGATAGTGTTAACACAACGTAACTTCAATAAAACAGAAGGGAAGGATCAGGTTTTGTAGGGTTAGAATTGAAATTTTAGAAATGGGTTGCTTTTTGTATGAGAGGTTTATAGTTGGAATAGGAATTCTTTAATGGTTTGATAGGTTTCTCTAATAGGGCGGCAGCAAAGGTTGGGTTTTATGGATGTCGGTAATGATGAATGTTAGGGTTTATTCCAAGAGATGAAAGGATGATTTAAAAAAGATTTAAGGGACTAAAGTGACAGATTTTTTAATTGATGTAAATAAGTCAGAAGAAACTAATAGTAAGGGGATTCAAAGTAAAAGAAGATAGGAGAAGAGACAATGAGAAGATCAAGAAGAGGAGAAGTATGCTGTGAACAGTAACTCAAGATGAAGATAAAAGAAGCAGAGACAGAAGAGGAAGAGGAAGATCAAGAAAGAACTTACCTAGGGCACACCAATATTCTTCTATATTATAATTCCACCAATATTCTTCTATATTACAATTCCAATCATCATAAGAAAAAGGAGAAGACTGATTAAGAGCCTATATAAGGCTGGACGTCCCTTCTTGGTAATGCTAATGCCATTAAGAATCTTAATTAGCAACAAAGTTGAAGTTTGAGAGTCAAACTTCTCTTATTGAGCAACATCCTAGAGCCAAACAGAATCTAAACCAACCAGACTTAGACCCACACAAACAATGACCCAAACACAAAATAAAATCCAAATGGTTTGAACTTTAAACTTCTCTTCAATATGGGACAGATGGTGGATTCCAAAGGTAGACAGACCCATGTGGGGCCAACAAACAAGCAACCCCTCCTAACTGAAATACTTCTATCCAGTGCATCACATACACTTAAGTCACACTAATGCAATGAAAGCATTAAAAAACTTTCCCAAACTTTGATATCCTATTCTCTTCTCTAGATGTGTTTATTCTGCAATAATGAACTTCAATTTCACAGGTGCATCAATATGGCCCAACTGAAAGTCTTGGGAGATAATAATCAGTGAAATTCCCCCACAAGTTATTATGTCCAGTTTTAACTTCTGACCAAGTTAGAAGGCCCAGTTAATTTGTTCTCAACTTGGACGATGCTCAAGGATTTATAGAAGTCAATTATGCAACCAACTCTCCGAACTCACCACTTTCTCATAGAGATAAAATCGAAGGATCTCCACTTTCCCTCTATCATGGTGTAATAGGTCTCTACACTGATTCGGGGTGTATGACAGTGGTTTTGGAGAGCCTTAAAAAAAGATGCGGGATAAAGCATCTAAAGGGTGTTTGTAAATACACTGGAAAAGCCTGTACTGGTTTGTCCGGAGTATGCTTACAGAAACATTTACCATATGCTCTATCCCTTTTCATTATTGGCACAGCAGTGATCATTACTGAGCAAATGCCATAGAGGATCTTGTTAATAAAATCCTTTCCTTATTGATCAATATTGATAAAAAAAAAATTGTCATAGAGGATCTGAACTCATAATTGGCTTGTAAGTGGAGGTTGAAAACAAGAGATAAATGAATCATCGAGTATTGTCTGATTGAAAGACAAAACCATCTCATCATATTGATCTTAACCATCCAATCAGTTGCAAATTTCGTTGTTTTTTTGGTGATAGGATGACCCTTGCACTGACCGGATACTCAGCCCACCCATTTAGAACAGTGATTTATCTGTCTATTGATGACCAAACGCATAAGACAAAAAATGGACCGCTTGACCATCGCTTCACTCACATGACAAATTGAAGCTCCACACATAAAAAAAGATTTGCAGTTGAAAACTCAAAAAGGGCCAATCTCATTTCTATTGTTTCTGTAAATATGTAGTTGGATCAAATGAGAATGCCCAAGACCACTCCTCTTAAGGTCTCAAGACCAAGTGACCTGATGATTTAAATATTTGCCCAACTGGAAACTTTTATATGTTAAGCAAAAGTGCGGGGAAAGGCACTCACTACTGGCAATTTAAACGGAGGCAACAGCAAAAGATGAACTCGTAGATTGTTATTTTATAGGAAACTCATAAAATTTTGAAAAAAAGAAAAAAAAATTATAAAAAAAGAAGAAGTAGAGAATCAACAGAAGATTACCAATCTGATCCGATGTGGCAAGAACAAAGAGTCACTTCCAAAACAAAAATTGTTTTTCTTTTCTTCTTCATAAAACAGAGTGAGAGAGAGGAAAATAAAGAAAATAGAGAGATACAGAAGGAGAGAGACCAGATTGGTACGTCGCATAGCCTCGGCCTCGTAACGCTTGGATAGGTTGGCGGTGAAACGGAACCTCCGCTTGGGATTCTTGACGATCCCACAGAGCTTCCTCCATCGCTGAAGCGCCTCCTCTGACGAGTTCTTTGACTTCACATCTCCAAAGTTGTGGTTGAGATAGCTCTCCATCGTTACTTCTTCTACTTCATCTTCATCTCCTGCTTCTCCTTCTTGATCATAATCATCTTATCGGAATCCAATTCGTCGAACATGAGCCCTTTCTTTCACGTCATTCAAAAACAAAGGCAAAAGAAATTGCGCGTAATCTCCACCCCCAAAAGCATTCCCAGCATCCAAAAGTAAGACTCCGATCAACCTTTCAATTTAACGTCCAGGAAATGTCAAACCTTTCTTTGTTCGATTTTAGATTCAAAATAGTCATTTTCGTTTTATGGTTTCCGTCATTGTCCGTTTTGTTTTGTTTTTTTTTTTCGTTTGTTTTTGCTTTGCTTCTCCTTGTATCTTAAATCATGTAAACCGAGTACCGCGTTTGAAAACGCGTACGGATTTTGAATATATCCCATTAAGTCCCATCACCAGCCACCAGGCTAGTGACAAGGGTATTTTAGTAAATACATATAACCTCCCCTTTTATTTTGTTTTAAGATATATGAATCTATTAAAGCGTCAGGAAGCCTACCCACATCATCTACAGTCGGATTGAACAGATACCACTCGATTCTCTGCTCAAGATGTGACACGATGTGGGTGTTTTAATAAATACACAGGTACTTGTCTACCTTTGACCATGTGTACTGACTCAAACACCCTTTGTTAGGCCACTTTTCTTCCACTTCTAACGATTTGGTGAGACAACTTAAAGTGCCTTTTTTTGGGACTGATGTCAGGCCCAAAAGCATTTCTCACAAAGCCGAGGGCATAAAAAGAGCTTAAATTAGAATGACATTAGGACCAACACATCAGTACCAAAAAGTAAAAGAGCATCCCCTAAAATGTGTAAAATCACTTTTCACACACTGATTGGTAATGGAGTGGTACCTGTTCAAGATTGAAGTGATAAAGTTGGCGGGGGAGGATTTGAATCATTTCCGGTCTAAATTGATAGCACACCGTCACCAATCAGTGCATGACATATGACCTGATAAGGTTTTTGCATCCATATATATATGAGTTGAAGATGATGTGAATCCATAAAGGGCAAGCCAAATGCCAAACAGAGCCTCACTATTGACTTCTCACTTGGTGTAATAGAATACTAGCAGATTAACCGAAATTGTTAAAAAAACACCCTTAAAAATTTGTTAAAAACAATTGAACTAGCATCACCTATGGAAGAACAAATGTGGAGAGAGATTGTTATCTCACAAAAAAATAAAAATAAAAATAAATATATAAATAAATAAAAGAAGAAGAAGTGGGAGAGAAAAAGTATAAAGAGAGAAAATTTAGAAGAATTAAAGAAGACACATATAATTTGTTGATAAAATAAGAAACCAATTAAAAAAAGAAAACTTAGGTATAGGATCGTGGATATGAAACTCGGAAGAAATAGGAGAAGGGTACCCTTAAGAGAGGCACTTGTTAATTTCATATAATTTGATGGGATTGTCTATTTAGACAAATAATTACTTTAGTATATGTAGATTATAAGAGACAGAGAATCCTTTGCAGTTAAAAAACCCAGCCACAATTAGCAGTGGTGTTCGATGCATGCCATGTCAACTAAAAAATTTCAAAATTCAAAACCCTATGTCCCTATGTGACGTGCCATGCACTGAGCACCACCACCAATTTCTGCCAGGGTAATTTTTTTTTACCAGAGGATCATTTCGCACTATTAGATCAAACGTTTGAACAATAATAAATCTACAGTTCAAGAGAACTTGTATAGCCTTTCAAGGACACAAAGCATTGCTCTCCAAAATCTTCCTCCGCTTGGAGTCCCAACTAAACTTCAATCCCAAAACGACAGTTCGGGATTCAGCTACTAGAGACTCAGCAAAATCACCATGCTTAGAAATTGCATTGATAACATCACCATCTTTAACATGAGCAATTGCACCCATACCACCCAAATCGATTGAGAGTACTAATCACCAAAAAAAAATAAAAAAAACCAAAAAAACTAAAAAACAAAACAGAAAACGAAAAACAAAAAATCGATTGAGAGAATATGCAGACAACCTATCATCCTCGTAGAAGATGATAAAATCTTTGGATCATCAAGCATAGCTGTATTTCTAAATATAGTATCATTTCTGTTTTCCAGATGCTCAAACTGTTGGGTTAATGTCGTGTATTCAACCCGAGATATAACCTGGGATGATGATCCGAAAAACCCAAATATGACCTGAATTTTTTTTCTAACCCATTTTGTATCAGCTTTGGGGTCCAAATCCGACCCGTGCAGATTAGGGTTTTGGGGTTTATATTTTGGGCTTTTCTTGGTTTCCGTGCCATCGCACTGTTCATTGTAATCTCTATTCTTCGATCATAGTGAAATCTCTTCTCCATTTTCGCCCATGGACGTAGGCTTCAAGCCGAACCACGTAAATCGTCTTGCTCTTGTGGTGTGATTGCTTTCTGTTATATTTTCTCTCTTCTTGTTTGTTGCATACGATCATAGATCTAGGTTTCCGCATAACACCAACAAATGATAAATGCTTCTCATTTTGTTGTTTTAGCGGCACCTCCATAACCAAGCTCGCTCTCTCTCTCTCTCTCTCTCTCTCTCTCTCTTATCTATGTAATCACAACGATTTCTTAAACTCGACACTCTTCCTTGGGAAGAGCCTAGCCCTTTCTGGTTTAGCACTCTAATTAATGAGAGATTACCCTGCATCCATTTAGCAACATCTTCCTGAGATTGGTGCTCTAATTAGTGAGAAACTACCATTATCTCGTGTGATTTCTCTTACATCAAGGAAAATTGTGGAATCATTATGCTGTTTTTTTCTTTTTGATAATTGAATCATTATGTTGTTGGATTTTTATAAAACTCAACAAGCTTTTACAATAAACCTGACCTACTTAGGAATGAGGAGAATGTGAGGTTCATTCGTCTTTGTTGGATCGTGTAAATCTATTGAGAAACAAGGGTTCAAACAAGCTAGATTGTATTCTGGAATTAACTTAGCCAAAGTTCCTTGCACAAGGTTGGGAGGTAACCCCAACTTCCTTCAAGAAATGTAAAGAAACATGTCTTCTTAAGGAATATAGTCCAAAATAATTGCACTTAGACAATAGTTGGCAAATGAACTAATGAATCTTGAGATTCAATCTTGAGACTACATTGTGAGCAACTATAAGCTAGCATGTGTGTTGGGGTTAAAAACATCAAAAACATGTTCAGTTGATAAATCATGTATAAGTAGTATGTGACATGACTACGGAGGTTTTTTCAATTCAGACAATCATTCTCCTATATTTATGTGTTATTTCAAATATACTTACCTTATAGCATGTGCATTTTTAGCTACTTAGCACTACTTCTCAAGAGCACGACCTAAGAGTAGGCTGTGATCTTGGATAGGGGTTTTCAAGCTGCATTTTTAGCTCTCATCTCTCATGCACACTAGCATGCTAATTGTAAGGGTTGGCTTTAAACCCTTCTGTGTCATAGTGAAGAGAGAAAAAAAGACAAACCATTAAACCAAGGGGAAGATATAGCAAACCTAGACCACCAATCATCTTCCATCTTCATTGATAGTCTCTGCTTGAACTATTGATGGATTTGTCGAGTGTAAGTAAGCTCTCCGCTTGGAGGTGCTCTGTGTGTTAGCACTCTATTTGGAGGTGCTATGTTTCTACTCTCCTTTGTTAGGTGTGGATCCTGATGTGAGAATGCGAAAGATTAAAGAAGAGTTGGAGAACCGAGGAAAGCAGTGCTGTCAGTTTGAACCGATCCAAAGCAAGCTGGATCATTCTAGTAGAATACAAGTCGTGCAAAGTTCAACAATGTTCAAATGGATTGATCCAAACATGCTAGACCGATCTAACCTAAATTGATTCAAATATGCTGGTCTAATCCAACTTGGACCGATCCAAACATGCTAGACCGGTCCTGAAGCAGAAACTCTATTTTTTGTGAGACAAAAATATAAGATGCGTGATTTGACAAGAGTACAAGCAAACTTGACTTTCTTGGATTATTTAATGTTCTTATGGTCGTCTAGGGTTAAAAGGGAGTAAATAAAGAGCAAGGGAAGTGATTGCAATTGAGAGAGAGGGTTTTCTTCTTAAAGGGGGTTCTTCAAAGTGAGAAAATGATGTCTTCTCTAAGTTATGAGAGAAGGGTTGAGAAAGGGGTTCTCCTCAGGGTTTTGGGCTATGATAGAGTGTGAGAGAGAGGGTGAAGTTTGTATTGTAACCTTCCATTATAATGAAGTTTATATGATTATGTGGTTTTTCCTCGATTTTGGGGTTTCCCACGTAAATCCTGTGTTCTTGTGATTCATGTGTGTTTTCTTTTTATTTTATGTTGGTTATTATTAGTGCATCTTAAAGGATTCTTGAATGGTTATGTCATGCTCTAAATGTCACATGCAGAAACAAAGAATAAATATGGAAATAACACGTGTGCGGTGTCATGGATCTCGGAGTGTGACATTAACTATTTCCTTGCAAAAGGAGCCCTTATTTAACTTACCTTATAAATTGCAACATATATATTTTTTCTTTTATTTTATCCAAATTACTTAACCTCAAATATCAAAACATCCTAGCGAAAACATAATCATAAAACAAAGTCATCATCAACAAGTGCAGTGAAATATATTATCATGCATTCCAAACTATGCAACATAAAATAACTAATAATCTCCAAATCCATAACAAACTGTACTCTTCAAAATAAATAGTATCATCATATCGGCCAATCAAATTGGTCAACAACAAAACAGTTTTCAATAGAACTACCAATATCTTATAGAAATCTTAACTCAATAATTCATGTATCATACATGAAGTATGTTAGAAATAAAATGAAGTGAAAGAAAATAGATGAAATGGTCCTCACATCCCACAAACCATCTCTGGGAGTTGAATCTGCAAAAGATATCGTGTTACAAGGTGCCATTTGAAAGGGTAGTAAAAACATGGGTAAACTATAAAGGCTGTGAGAGAACATACATAATGTTTCATGGAGTAAATCGAATTTGTACGAGTATGATTCAATATCAAATTAAAACATGTGTAACAGATATGAATCAAACTAGCTATAACAATGGTCAGATTCTAGTAAAGGTACTAGGCGTTATAAAGCCATTCAAACATAAGTCCATAAATGAAACAGGTAAAGTGCATCTCAATAGAAAAGTGTAACATGCAATGCAAATGCTTACTATAAAATACTGATATATAAGTAGGGTTTAACACCTCTTAAGTAAGTTGCCTTAACTAATGGATATCAAAACTAGATACATGCTCATGGAAGCCCAATACAACTCTCAAACTCACATAACTTATGAAGGATTTCTAACAAAATACATCTCGGATCAAACCAACTCAACCTATGTAGGATTTCTAAACGAAATCTTGTCAAAACACTTCATATCAAACTCAACGGATTAGCCCACATAGAGACTCTGACAAATATGAAATCATATAACCCATGTAGGGTCTTTGACAAAATTGAAATCACATAACCCATATAAGGTCTTCGATAAAACTGAAATTATATAACCCGTATAAGGTCTTCGATAGAATTGAAGTCATATATAACCTACAAAGGGTCTATTGACAAAACTAAAATCTCATATGGAATGGTGGGCAACTAGTGTTGTCTTCACCTTTTAATATGACCCGGTGATTGGGTACCTGAAAGGGTTATAATACCAATATAACTCGCAAAACCCCCTTAGGGGGTTAAGGGTTAGCTAGCGAAAATCCCCCAGGGCATTAAGGGTTAGCTCGCAAAAATCTCCTAGGGCATCAAGGGTTGATGGGCAACTAGTACCGTGTTCACCTATTGATGAGTCCCAGTGATTGAGTAAAAATAAAACAAAATCTTTGGATTCAGGACAATGTTTGAAAATCTATGCATATATCGAGTAGTATGTAGTTGCATAAGGATACAATGCAATAGATGTTCATGTAGTAAAAACACATATATGAGACCATGTAAAGCCCATGCATAAAACCAAATAGAAAGTAGTAGCTCATACTCACACAAAAATTAAGTAATTAAAATTCCACCTCTAGCTTTCTAAAACCCTCAATAAAGTAAGAGTTTCAAACAAGACATGTAAATGTAATGATGCTAACATGGAGCTCGTTGAATTAAGTCTAAGTGAATATAATCAAGTGGAAAGCATAATAATAGCACCCATAATCAACTAACATATGAAATAGAATAAACAACAAAGCTTGGATCCAATTAAATTAAGAAGATACTATCAACTAACAATAATAATATGAATAGAAATCTCAAGTATGGGGAAATTAAGGCAAGTGTCAAGCACATAGAATAAAAATCATTTTTCTCCTTTAAATCTCACAATGATTCAATTTTCTTACATTCAAACATAGAGAAAAACTTAGGATTTTAATAAATCTACAATGATAGTATAAGAAAATGAGTAAATCTTAGCCAACACATGCTTAAAGTAGAGTAGATTTAGCAATACACGTAAAATCTAGAATTTCATGTAAACACAAGTTTCTATCAAGGTAAAATGGAAGGAACCGTTCTATGGAATATTTAAAATCATCAACTCACATAACTCTAACAAGAAGTGATGAAAAACTGTAATCTCACTCAAAATGACCAAAAAAAAGGATAAAAATGCAAAAAAAAAAAAATCAAAGGAGTAGAATAATCACCATAAGAACTCATTAATCCTCCATGGATGTAATGCTTAGATGAAGGAAATTCACTAAGCTTCAAGAATAAGACAAATAAAATGAAGAGAAAATTGATATCTCATCCAAACCAAAGGTTTCAAATGAATAAAATGATAATAAATCAAAGGAGTAGCTCATCATGTATGAAAACTCAAAAAATTTCATAGATCTAGTAATCAAGTGATGGAAACTTTCCAAACTTCAAAGACTTAACAATCAGGTGATAGAAAAATCAAAATACCAACCAAATTGAAGATTAACTAAAAAGAAAACAGTAGAAGAACAAAGGGAGTAGCACATCATGTATGAACACTTGCAATTATTAGCCTTCTTCTTTGCCTAAGCTTCAAATTTTCTCACAATCTCCATTTTTTTGCTTCTATTCTCTATAAAATGATGTAACTCTAACATTATAAAATAGAATTAAAAGATTAAGGAAGAAAATCACATATCCTAGCAAATTTTTCATAGTTGATAATGAAACCTACCAAATTAGGGAACAACTTTTTCTCTCTCCCTAAGCTTCTTTAATCTCTTTAAGCCTTTCTTGTTTTGTTCTAAATGTTTTAAATGAAGTTTTAGATGGTTTATAATTCATCCAAGACGAGATCTCACATGTATGGGGGTCCAACTAAAGCAAGCTAAGTCAAAAAGGGTAAAATTCACACTTTTTGCACTTTTTCAACATTTTCCCACTCTGGACCAGTCCTAGGGTCTTCATGACCAGTCTGATAGAGGGTTCATGTGGGGGTGGGTGGCGGGATTGGTCCAGAAACATTCTTGACCAGTCCTAGCTCTGGTTTTTCTCCTGCTTGGACACCCTTCGATAAAACTGGCGTAACTTTTTCCAGAAAACTCCTTTTTGCAAACTATTTAAAGCATTGGAGAGTAAACTCAAAGACTTTTTGTCATTCCCTGAAACCCACACATAGAAATCGAGCTATTACAAATGGGAGCATACATGCACGGCGTCACGGATCTCAGAGTATGACATTGGTGACTTTTCCTTGTAGAAAGAGTTTTTACTTAACTTACCTAATTGCATTGCTTAATTTTTTTTTCTTTAATCTAATTAATTTTCCTTAATTACTAATACAATCGCAGTGGATGCATAACATAAAGAAACATCCATCATCATTAAGTGTAGTAGAATATATCATCATGCATGTTAAATTATGAACAAAAAGTATAACTAACATCCATATCGAACTACGTTCTCCAAAATAAGCAATATCATCACATGGGGCCTCTAAATAAGCTACTAACAAAACAATCTCCAATGAAACTACAAATGTCTCGTATAAGTCATAACTCCATAATCCCTGTGTCATACATAAAATGTGCTATAAATAAAATGAACAGAAAGAAAGTAGATAAAATGGTCCCCTCATCCCACGAACCATCTCTCAAAATTAAACCTGTCAAAGATCCCATGCTATAGAGCGTCATCTGAAAGGGATTAAAAACATAGGTAAGCTATAAAACCCGTGAGAGAACATACATAATGTCTCATGGAATAAATTAGATGTCATGAGCATGGAACGATACCAAATCAGAACAAATGAATATATAAGAGTTGATCTAACTACAATAATTATCAGAATTTAATAAAGGTATAAAAATAATAAGCCAAATCAACAAGAGTTTATAACTAAAATCCAAAACATATGGCTCATGGAAAGTACAACATTTAATGTGAATGTCTACTTAAAAAGTACTCATAAATAAAAAGGCTTTAGCACCTCTCAAATAAGCTGTCTTAGCTAATAGATATCAAAACTGATACATGCTCATGGAAGCCTAATATAGCTCTCAAACTCATGTAACCCATGAAGGGTTTCCAACAAAACATGTCTTGGATCAAATGACTCAATCCACGTAGGGTTCCTGAACTAAATCTCATCAAAACACCTTGTAACAAATCCAACAAATTAGCCCACATAAGGCTTCTGACAAAACTGAAATCATGTAACCCATGTAAGGTCTATACAAAACAAAAATCTCATATAACCCATGTAAGGTCTCCTACAAAACTAAAATCTCATATAAAAAAAGGGACAACTAGTGTCATTTTCACTTATTAACACCTCCTGATGATTAGGTCTATAAATGAGGTCATAAGACCGATATAGCCCATAAAAATCCCCTACGACATCAAGGGTTCGCCCGCAAAAATTCCCTAAGGTATTAAGGGTTAGTGGGCAGTTAGTGTCGCCTTCACCTATTAATGCCACCCGATGATTGGGTCCATAAATGGGGTTGTAAGACTAATATAGAATACAAAAATCCCATAGGGCATTAAGGGTTAGCTTACAAAAATCCCCCAGGGTATCAAGGGTTAGTGGGCAGCTAGTGTCGTCTCCACTTATTAATGCCACCCAGTGATTGGGTTTATAAATAAGGTTGTAAGATCATTATAGCTCATAATGATCCCCCAAGGCGTCAATGGTTAGCCCATAAAAATGCCTTAGGGTGTCAGGGGTTAGCTTGCAAAAATCCCCTAGGGTGTCAAGGGTTAGCAGACAGTTAATGTTGTCTTCACCAAATAATGTCACCTAGTGATTAGGTTCCAAAACAAAATCCTCAGATGCGGAATGGTACTTTGAAATCTATGCATAAATATAGTAATATGTATCTACACAAGGATACAATGCAAGAGATGTCCAGGTGATAAAACTCATAAGTGAGACCATGTAAAAACCATACTTAAAACCAAACGAAAAGTAATAGCTTATACTCACACCGAAACCAAATACTCATAAATTCCTCCTTTAACTTCCTAAAACCAACGGTAATATGAAAGTCCCAAACAAATCATGCATGTTGATGCAATGATACTGATATGGAGCTTATCAAATCAAGTGGAAAGCATAATATTAGAATCAATAAGAAACTAACATACAAGATAGCATAAATAACAAAGCTCAAAGTTAATTGAAGTAAGTAAAGACTATTAACTAGCAATGATGATATGGATAGGAATCTCAACTATGGGGAAATCAAGACAAACGTTAAGCATAAGGAGTAGAAATAATTTTTTCCTTTTTAATTTTATAAGAATTCAGCATTCTTACATTTAATCATAGAGAAAAGCTTAGGATTTCAATGAATTAATGATAGTAGCAAAGTAGAAGAATTAAATCTTAACTAATACATACACAAATCATAATAGATTTAATCATTCACAAATAGAATTTATGAAATCAAGTTCTCTACCAAGGTATAGTGAAAATAAACCACTTTATAGAATAGTTGAAATCATCAAACCCACATAGATTTAGCAATAAGTAACGAAAATCTGCCATCTCACTTAAAATGACAACAAAAAATGGAGGAAAGTGCAAAAAAATAGTAAAAGTAGAGCAATTAACTTGAGAACTCACTAATCCTCCATGGATTTAGTGTTTGGATAAGAGAACTTACCAAACTTCCATAACAAGACAAACAAGATGAAGAAAAACTAAAATCTCATCCAAACTAAGGATTTCCAATGCATAGAATGACAAGAATTCAAGAGAGTAGCATATCTTGTGTGAAAACTCACAAAAATCTCATAGATCCAGTGATAAAGGGATGTAAACTTACAAAAATTCAAAGATTAATAATAAAGTGATGAATGAACTAAATAATAAATCATATTAAAGAATAACCATGAAGAAAAAGGTAGAAAATCAAAGGGAGTAACACATCATGTATGGGTACTCACATAATTTCATGGATTTGTAAATCAAGTGATTAGAACTGACCAAAACTTCATAGATTAATAATCAAGTGATGAAGAAACTATAATACTAACCAAAGAGATGATTGACCATGAAGAAATAGTAGAAGAAACAAAGTAGTAGCACACTATGTATGGACACTCACAATTTTTTTCCTTCTGGCTTGTTCAAGCTCTCTAACCCTCCAAAACCTCCTTTCCTTTGCTCATATCCTATGTAAAAATGATATAGAATGAGTGTTAGCTAGAAAAAAAAAAAAAATCTAGGAAGAAAATGAGCTAAACTAGTAGATTTCTAAAGTTGGGAGTGAAACTTACTCAATTGGGGAAGAAACTATCATTTTTCTTCCAAACTCTCTAACTTCACAAACTCTTCATTTCTTAAGTGTATTCTAACATATTTTAGGGAAAAAATCTCATTTATATTCAGAATCTGGGCATTTGAGGGGTTCATCCACGTGATTAGGGATCCATCTCGGACACCCCCTACGACCCATCGCGGATTTTAGAAGCTAATCTCGGGAACCCCTTGACACCCATCTCGGACATAATTTCAAGGTTCGGGAAATGACCTGCAACCCATCCTAGATTTGGGCGACCTACTATAAGCATTCATCAATGGATGCCGCTTCCCATATCAAGTAAAAGTGCAAACCTGTAGCTTCAGAAGTAGGAATAATGACACTAGAGATAATATTGTTTCTGTAAAGTAGAGACCCAGAAACAGGTTCACAAATACCATCAATATCCACTGGAGGGGCAGCAATGACGGAATGACGATTTAACCTCGTCCTTAGCCTCGAGGAGTGGTGAGTAGCACAAAACTTGAATCAATCAAATGGATCCATTCCCGAATTTGGGGATCGATCCTAATTTCCCGACTAGCTTTTCCAGCTTTGACCCTCATGAGAAAAATGATCAGAACTTTCTAAAAAAACTCAGATTCGAGCACAGTTTGATGCATTAGGGACTAGATTCATAGACTTTTCCAATTATGTATGACTCATACTCAAATTGTCTTAAAATTGGTACATGTTTGCCGGTAAAGTTACCCCAATTATGCACTTGAGAAAACTTTGAAACTTGACAAGTTCATGGTCCAATCTTGGGTTCTAAATGTCAAACTTTGTCTAATGGGTTCTTAAACCACTATATGGTCTGTTTGAACATGTAAGAGAACAATTTTTACCTTACATGTATCAAAATTACCCTTTTACCCTTTAATTGTAATGCGGGGTGTTACACTTTTCCAATGGTGTATTCTTTGTACTCTAATTCATTCGAGATTAGTATAAGTGTGCTTATGAAATTACCCTAAATCTATGAGCCTGTCAGCACAAGCTCTTCGTGGAAGAATTATCATAACTTATTTTAGTAAACTTGTAATTGCACATTGTTTGATGCATTGGAAAGTAGACTTATAGATATTTCTAATGATATATGAATTGCAAGCTATTTCATATTATGTTGATACATTTTCACTCGTGAATTTACTTCAAATACACATTTGGGAAAACTTTGGAACTTAACAAGTTTCGGGTCCAACTTGGGTTCTACACTTTGAACTTGCTCCAAAGGGTTCCTAAACCATTATAAGGTCTGTCTAAATATGTAAAATGATGAATTTATCTTTATATGTGTTAAATTACATTTTTACCCTTTAAGTAGAACACAGGGTGTTATAGGATAGGTTAGTAGATCTCCTGAAGACGGGTATCAGAGCCAGGTTTGGGACAAACCAAGTTTAAGGATTAACGATTTTTGGTTTAAGTGAGAGTAATAAGAGAAATGGGAGAAGAATCCACAAGGTTCGTTATTGATAAGTTCAATGGTTCAAAATTTACATTTTAGAAGATGTAGATAAAGGATTATCTATACCAGCAAAATGTCTATTAGCCACTTTGAGGAAAAGCGAAGAAGCCTGTGTCGGTGTCTAATTTAGATTGACAGGTGCTTGACAGAAAATCCCTAGGTATGATTCATCTCTCATCTCTATTGTTGTTAGTTACTTTTAATATTTACAAGGAAAAAACTAAAGAAGATCTCATGGTTGTCTTGTCTAAGATGTATGAGAAACTATTGGCATCAAATAAAGTGTTTTTGACGAAGAGGTTGTTTAACATGAAAATGGGAGAAGGAAGAAGTGCAATTAAACATCTGAATGAGTTTAACACAGTTACTTGCGTGTTATCTTCGGTAGGCATCAACTTCGATGATGAAGTTAGTGCCTTGGTGTTATTGTCTTCTTTATTAGAAAGTTGGGATGGTTTGGTCATAACCTTGATCAATTCCTCAGAATCAGACACATCAAGTTTGATGATATGGTGAGTGTTATACTTAGTGAGGAAGTTTGGAGAAAATCCTTGAGTGATTCAATGGTGAGTGAGAGTTCTTTGAATGTAAGATGAATGTTTTTTGCGAGAGATCTGAAAGTGATAGGTTGAAGTATTGAGGAAATGGTAGGGTGAAGTATTTTCATTGCAAGGAGTTTGGCCACATTAAGAGAGATTGTTCGGAATGTTCTAATAGGAAGAAGGATGATAGTTTTAGGATTGTGATTGCTAAAGAAGAAAAAAAAAGAACATAAGGAATATCTTAGAGAAGCTCTCATAATCTCCAAAGGTATGCACATTTTTCTCAAGATGAATGGATATTAGATTCGTGTTGTCCTGTTCACATTTGCTTCAGGAAAGAATATTTTGATTCGTTCTGAGAGAAGAAGACATGTGTCGTGTCTTTGGGTGACGGGTTTACTTGTGATGTCACGGGTGTTGGGATGGTGAAGATCAAGATGTTTGATGGAGTGGTTCGTACTTTAGGTGGTGTGACATATGTCCT